>JAPVXF010000027.1:0-275000 GCA_030064385.1 Melaleuca quinquenervia | reverse complement strand
ATAGGATGAACTCTCTTAGATTGGACCAAGAGGAGGCGAACTCGGTTAGACTGGACAAAGAGGAGGCGAGCTCTCTTAGATTGGACGATGAGGACACGAACTCATTTAGATTGGACCAAGAGGTGACGAACTTGGATAGATTAGACGAAGAGGAGGGGAACTCTCTTAGATTGGACGAAGAGGAGACGAACTCTCTTAGATTGGAGCAAGAGAAGACGAACTCGATCAGATTGGACAAAGAGGAGACGAACTCTCTAGGATTGTACCAAGAGGGGACGAACTCGGTTAGATTAGACAAAGATGGGATGAACTCTCTTAGATTGGACGAAGAGGAGACGAACTCTCTTATACTGGACCAAGGGGAGACGAAGTCGGTTAGATTGGATTAACTAGAGACGAACACCCTTATATTGGTCGAAGAGGAGATGAACTTTCTTAGATTGGAGCAAGAGGAGATGAACTCGGTTAGATTGAACAAAGAGGGGACAAATTCCCTTATTGATTGGACAAAGAGGTGACGAACTCGGTTAGATTAGACCAATATGGGACGAACTCTCTTAAATTGGACCAAAAGGAGCCGAAGTCGGTTAGACTGGACAAAGAGGAGGCGAACTCGGTTAGTTTAGACCAAGATGAGACGAACTCTCTTAGTTTGGACTAAGAGGAGACGAACTCTCTTAGATTGGACCAAGAGGAAACGAACTCGGTTAGATTGGACAAAGAGGAGGCGAACTCTCTTAGATTTGATCATGGGCAGACGAACTTGGTTAGATTGGATTAACTACAGACGAACACCCTTAGATTGGATGAAGAGGAGATGAACTTTGTTAGATTGGATCAAGAGGAGATGAACTCGGTTAGATTGAACAAAGAGGGTACAAATTCCCTTATAGATTGGACCAAGAGGAGACGAACTCGGTTAGATTAGACCAAAATTGGACGAACTCTCTTAGATTGGACCAAGAGGAGGTGAACTCGGTTAGACTGGACAAAGAGGAGGCGAACTCTCTTAGATTGGACGATGAGGATACGAACTCATTTAGATTGGATCAAGAGGTGACGAACTTGGATAGATTAGACGAAGAGGAGGGGAACTCTCTTAGATTGGACCAAGTGGAGACGAACACTCTTAGATTGGAGCAAGAGAAGACGAACTCGGTCAGATTGGACAAAGAGGAGACGAACTCTCTAAGATTTTACCAAGAGCAGACGAACTCGGTTAGATTAGACCAAGATGGGATGAACTCTCTTAGATTGGACGAAGAGGAGACGAACTCTCTTAGATTGGACCAAGAGGAAACGAACTCGGTTAGATTGGACAAAGAGGACGCGAACTCTCTTAGATTTGATCATGGGCAGACGAACTTGGTTAGATTGGATTAACTATAGACGAACACCCTTAGATTGAATGAAGAGGAGACGAACTTTCTTAGATTGGATCAAGAGGAGATGAACTCGGTTAGATTGAACAAAGAGGGTACAAATTCCCTTAAAAATTGGACCAAGAGGAGACGAACTTGGGTAGATTAGACCAAAATAGGACGAACTCTCTTAGATTGGACCAGGAGGAGGTGAACTCGGTTAGACTGGACAAAGAGGAGGCGAACTCTCTTAGATTGGACGATGAGGATACGAACTCATTTAAATTGGACCAAGAGGTGACGAACTTGGATAGATTAGACGAAGAGGAGGGGAACTCTCTTAGATTGGACCAAGAGGAGACGAACTCTCTTAGATTGGAGCAAGAGAAGACAAACTCGGTCATATCGGACAAAGAGGAGACGAACTCCCTAAGATTGTACCAAGAGGAGACGAACTCGGTTAGATTAGACCATGATGGGATGAACTCTCTTAGATTGGACCAAGAGGAGACGAACTCTCTTAGATTGGAGCAAGAGAAGACGAACTCGGTCAGATCGGACAAAGAGGAGACGAACTCCCTAAGATTGTACCAAGAGGAGACGAACTCGGTTAGATTAGACCAAGATGGGATGAACTCTCTTAGATTGGACGAAGAGGAGACGAACTCTCTTAGACAGGACCAACGGGAGACGAAGTCGGTTAGATTGGATTAACTAGAGATGAACACCCTTAGATTGGTCGAAAAGGAGATGAATTTTCTTAGATTGGAGCAAGAGGAGATGAACTCGGTTAGATTGAACAAAGAGGGGACAAATTCCCTTATAGATTGGACCAAGAGGTGACGAACTCGGTTAGATTAGACCAATATGGGACGAACTCTCATAGATTGGACCAAGAGGAGGCGAAGTAGGCGAAGTCGGTGAGACTGGACAAAGAGGAGGCGAACTCGGTTAGTTTAGACCTAGATGAGACGAACTCTCTTAGTTTGGACAAAGAGGAGACGAACTCTCTTAGATTGGACCAAGAGGAGACGAACTCGGTTAGATTGGACAAAGAGGAGACGAACTCTCTTAGATTTGATCATGGGCAGACGAATTTGGTTAGATTGGATTAACTACAGACGAACACCCTTAGATTGGATGAAGAGGAGACGAACTTTGTTAGATTGGATCAAGAGGAGATGAACTCGGTTAGATTGAACAAAGAGGGTACAAATTCCCTTATAGATTGGACCAAGAGGAGACGAACTCTGTTAGATTAGACCAAAATAGGACGAACTCTCTTAGATTGGACCAAGAGGAGGTGAACTCGGTTAGACTGGACAAAGAGGAGGCGAACTCTCTTAGATTGGACGATGAGGATACGAACTCATTTAGATTGGACCAAGAGGTGACGAACTTGGATAGATTAGACGAAGAGGAGGGGAACTCTCTTAGATTGGACCAAGAGGATACGAACTCGGTTAGATTAGACCAAAATAGGATGAACTCTCTTAGATTGGACCAAGAGGAGGTGAACTCGGTTAGACTGGACAAAGAGGAGGCGAACTCTCGTAGATTGGACGATGAGGATACGAACTCATTTAGATTGGATCAAGAGGTGACGAACTTGGATAGATTAGACGAAGAGGAGGGGAACTCTCTTAGATTGGACCAAGTGGAGACGAACACTCTTAGATTGGAGCAAGAGAAGACGAACTCGGTCTGATTGGACAAAGAGGAGACGAACTCTCTAAGATTTTACGAAGAGCAGTCGAACTCGGTTAGATTAGACCAAGATGGGATGAACTCTCTTAGATTGGACGAAGAGGAGACGAACTCTCTTAGATTGGACCAAGAGGAAACGAACTCGGTTAGATTGGACAAAGAGGACGCGAACTCTCTTAGATTTGATCATGGGCAGACGAACTTGGTTAGATTGGATTAACTATAGACGAACACCCTTAGATTGAATGAAGAGGAGACGAACTTTCTTAGATTGGATCAAGAGGAGATGAACTCGGTTAGATTGAACAAAGAGGGTACAAATTCCCATAAAGATTGGACCAAGAGGAGACGAACTTGGGTAGATTAGACCAAAATAGGACGAACTCTCTTAGATTGGACCAGGAGGAGGTGAACTCGGTTAGACTGGACAAAGAGGAGGCGAACTCTCTTAGATTGGACGATGAGGGTATGAACTCATTTAAATTGGACCAAGAGGTGACGAACTTGGATAGATTAGACGAAGAGGAGGGGAACTCTCTTAGATTGGACCAAGAGGAGACGAACTCTCTTAGATTGGAGCAAGAGAAGACGAACTCGGTCAGATCGGACAAAGAGGAGACGAAATCCCTAAGATTGTACCAAGAGGAGACGAACTCGGTTAGATTAGACCATGATGGGATGAACTCTCTTAGATTGCACCAAGAGGAGACGAACTCTCTTAGATTGGAGCAAGAGAAGACGAACTCGGTCAGATCGGACAAAGAGGAGACGAACTCCCTAAGATTGTACCAAGAGGAGACGAACTCGGTTAGATTAGACCAAGATGCGATGAACTCTCTTAGATTGGACGAAGAGGAGACGAACTCTCTTAGACAGGACCAACGGGAGACGAAGTCGGTTAGATTGGATTAACTAGAGACGAACACCCTTAGATTGGTCGAAAAGGAGATGAATTTTCTTAGATTGGAGCAAGAGGAGATGAACTCGGTTAGATTGAACAAAGAGGGGACAAATTCCCTTATAGATTGGACCAAGAGGTGACGAACTCGGTTAGATTAGACCAATATGGGACGAACTCTCATAGATTGGACCAAGAGGAGGCGAAGTAGGCGAAGTCGGTGAGACTGGACAAAGAGGAGGCGAACTCGGTTAGTTTAGACCTAGATGAGACGAACTCTCTTAGTTTGGACAAAGAGGAGACGAACTCTCTTAGATTGGACCAAGAGGAGACGAACTCGGTTAGATTGGACAAAGAGGAGACGAACTCTCTTAGATTTGATCATGGGCAGACGAATTTGGTTAGATTGGATTAACTACAGACGAACACCCTTAGATTGGATGAAGATGAGACGAACTTTCTTAGATTGGATCAAGAGGAGATGAACTCGGTTAGATTGAACAAAGAGGGTACAAATTCCCATATAGATTGGACCAAGAGGAGACGAACTCGGTTAAATTAGACCAAAATAGGACGAACTCTCTTAGATTGGACCAAGAGGAGGCGAACTCGGTTAGACTGGACAAAGAGGAGGCGAACTCTCTTAGATTGGACAATGAGGACACGAACTCATTTAGATTGGGCCAAGAGGTGACGAACTTGGATAGATTAGACGAAGAGGAGGGGAACTCTCTTAGATTGGACGAAGAGGAGACGAACTCTCTTAGATTGGAGCAAGAGAAGACGAACTCGGTCAGATTGGACAAAGAGGAGACGAACTCTCTAAGATTGTACCAAGAGGAGACGAACTCGGTTAGATTAGACAAAGATGGGATGAACTCTCTTAGATTGGACGAAGAGGAGACGAACTCTCTTAGACTGGACCAATGGGAGACGAAGTCGGTTAGATTGGATTAACTAGAGACGAACACTCTTAGATTGGTCGAAGAGGAGATGAACTTTCTTAGATTGGAGCAAGAGGAGATGAACTCGGTTAGATTGAACAAAGAGGGGACATATTCCCTAATAGATTGGACCAAGAGGTGACGAACTCGTTTAGATTAGACAAATATGGGACGAACTCTCTTAGATTGGACCAAGAGGAGGCGAAGTCGGTTATACTGGACAAAGAGGAGACGAACTCGGTTAGTTTTGACCAAGATGAGACGAACTCTCTTAGTATGGACTAAGAGGAGACGAACTCTCTTAGATTGGATCAAAAGGAGACGAACTCGGTTAGATTGGACAAAGAGGAGGCGAACTCTCTAAGATTGTACCAACAGGAGACGAACTCGGTTAGATTAGACAAAGATGGGATGAACTCTCTTAGATTGGACCAAGAGGAGACGAACTCGGTTAGACTGGACAAAGAGGAGGCGAACTCTCTTAGATTGGACGATGAGGACACGAACTCATTTAGATTGGACCAAGAGGTGAGGAACTTGGATAGATTAGACGAAGAGGAGGGGAACTCTCTAAGATTGGACCAAGAGGAGACGAACTCTCTTAGATTGGAGCAAGAGAAGACGAACTCGGTCAGATTGGACAAAGAGGAGACGAACTCTCTAAAATTGTACCAAGAGGAGACGAACTCGGTTAGATTAGACCAAGATGGGATGAACTCTCTTAGATTGGACGAAGAGGAGACGAACTCTCTTAGACTAGACCAAGGGGAGACGAAGTCGGTTAGATTGGATTAACAAGAGACGAACACCCTTAGATTGGTCGAAGAGGAGATGAACTTTCTTATATTGGAGCAAGAGGAGATGAACTCGGTTAGATTGAACAAAGAGGGGACAAATTCCCTTATAGATTGGACCAAGAGGTGACGAACTCGGTTAGATTAGACCAATATGGGACGAACTCTCTTAGATTGGACCAAGGGGAGGCGAAGTCGGTGAGACTGGACAAAGAGGAGGCGAACTCGGGTAGTTTAGACCAAGATGAGACGAAATCTCTTAGTTTGGACTATGAGGAGACGAACTCTCTTAGATTGGACCAAGAGGAGATGAACTCGGTTAGATTGGACAAAGAGGAGGCGAACTCTCTTAGATTTGATCATGGGCAGACGAATTTGGTTAGATTGGATTAACTACAGACGAACACCCTTAGATTGGATGAAGATGAGACGAACTTTCTTAGATTGGATCAAGAGGAGATGAACTCGGTTAGATTGAACAAAGAGGTTACAAATTCCCATATAGATTGGACCAAGAGGAGACGAACTCGGTTAAATTAGACCAAAATAGGACGAACTCTCTTGGATTGGACCAAGAGGAGGCGAACTCGGTTAGAGTGGACAAAGAGGAGGCGAACTCTCTTAGATTGGACAATGAGGACATGAACTCATTTAGATTGGACAAAGAGGTGACGAACATGGATAGATTAGACGAAGAGGAGGGGAACTCTCTTAGATTGGACGAAGAGGAGACGAACTCTCTTAGATTGGAGCAAGAGAAGACGAACTCGGTCAGATTGGACAAAGAGGAGACGAAGTCTCTAAGATTGTACCAAGAGGAGACGAACTCGGTTAGATTAGACAAAAATGGGATGAACTCTCTTAGATTGGACGAAGAGGAGACGAACTCTCTTAGACTGGACCAAGGGGAGGCGAAGTCGGTTACATTGGATTAACAACAGACGAACACCCTTAGATTGGTCGAAGAGGAGATGAACTTTCTTAGATTGGAGCAAGAGGAGATGAACTCGGTTAGATTGAACAAAGAGGGGACAAATTCCCTTATAGATTGGACCAAGAGGTGACGAACTCGGTTAGATTAGACCAATATGGGACGAACTCTTTTAGATTGGACCAAGGGGAGGCAAAGTCGGCGAAGTCGGTGAGACTGGACAAAGAGGAGGCGAACTCGGTTAGTTTAGACCAAGATGAGACGAAATCTCTTAGTTTGCACTATGAGGAGACGAACTCTCTTAGATTGGACCAAGAGGAGACGAACTCGGTTAGATTGGACAAAGAGGAGGCGAACTCTCTTAGATTTGATCATGGGCAGACGAATTTGGTTAGATTGGATTAACTACAGACGAACACACTTAGATTGGATGAAGAGGAGACGAACTTTCTTAGATTGGATCAAGAGGACATGAACTCGGTTAGATTGAACAAAGAGGGTACAAATTCCCATATAGATTCAACGAAGAGGAGACAAACTCGGTTAGATTAGACCAAAATAGGATGAACTCTCTTAGATTGGACCAAGAGGAGGTGAACTCGGTTAGACTGGAGAAAGAGGAGGCGAACTCTCTTAGATTGGACGATGAGTACACAAACTCATTTAGATTGGACCAAGAGGTGACGAACTTGGATAGTTTAGATGAAGAGGAGGGGAACTCTCTTAGATTGGACCAAGAGGAGACGAACTCTCTTAGATTGGAGCAAGAGAAGACGAACTCGGTCAGATCGGACAAAGAGGAGACGAACTCTCTAAGATTGTACCAAGAGGAGATGAACTCGGTTAGATTAGACCAAGATGGGATGAACTATCTTAGATTGGAAGAAGAGGAGACGAACTCTCTTAGACTGGACCAAGGGGAGACGAAGTCGGTTAGATTGGATTAACAAGAGACGAACACCCTTAGATTGGTCGAAGAGGAGATGAACTTTCTTAGATTGGAGTAAGAGGAGATGAACTCGGTTAGATTGAACAAAGAGGGGACAAATTCCCTTATAGATTGGACCAAGAGGTGACGAACTCGGTTAGATTAGACCAATATGGGACGAACTCTCTTAGATTGGACCAAGAGGAGGCGAAGTCGGTTAGACTGGACAAAGAGGAGGCGAACTAGGTTAGTTTAGACCAAGATGAGATGAAATCTCTTAGTTTGGACTATGAGGAGACGAACTCTCTTAGATTGGACCAAGAGGAGACGAACTCCGTTAGATTGGACAAAGAGGAGGCGAACTCTCTTAGATTTGATCATGGGCAGACGAATTTGGTTAGATTGGATTAACTACAGACGAACACCCTTAGATTGGATGAAGAGGAGACGAACTTTCTTAGATTGGATCAAGAGGAGATGAACTCGGTTAGATTGAACAAAGAGGGTACAAATTCCCATATAGATTCGACGAAGAGGAGACAAACTCGGTTAGATTAGACCAAAATAGGATGAACTCTCTTAGATTGGACCAAGAGGAGGTGAACTCGGTTAGACTGGACAAAGAGGAGGCGAACTCTCTTAGATTGGACGATGAGGACACGAACTCATTTAGATTGGACCAAGAGGTGACGAACTTGGATAGATTAGACGAAGAGGAGGGGAACTCTCTAAGATTGGACCAAGAGGAGACGAACTCTCTTAGATTGGAGCAAGAGAAGACGAACTCGGTAAAATTGGACAAAGAGGAGACGAACTCTCTAAGATTGTACCAAGAGGAGACGAACTCGGTTAGATTAGACCAAGATGGGATGAACTCTCTTAGATTGGAAGAAGAGGAGACGAACTCTCTTAGACTGGACCAAGGGGAGACGAACTCGGTTAGATTGGATTAACAAGAGACGAACACCCTTAGATTGGTCGAAGAGGAGATGAACTTTCTTAGATTGGAGCAAGAGGAGATGAACTCGGTTAGATTGAACAAAGAGGGGCCAAATTCCCTTATAAATTGGACCAAGAGGTGACGAACTCGGTTACATTAGACCAATATGGGACGAACTCTCTTAGATTGGACCAAGGGGAGGCAAAGTCGGCGAAGTCGGTGAGACTGGACAAAGAGGAGGCGAACTCGGTTAGTTTAGACCAAGATGAGACGAAATCTCTTAGTTTGCACTATGAGGAGACGAACTCTCTTAGATTGGACCAAGAGGAGACGAACTCGGTTAGATTGGACAAAGAGGAGGCGAACTCTCTTAGATTTGATCATGGGCAGACGAATTTGGTTAGATTGGATTAACTACAGACGAACACACTTAGATTGGATGAAGAGGAGACGAACTTTCTTAGATTGGATCAAGAGGAGATGAACTCGGTTAGATTGAACAAAGAGGGTACAAATTCCCATAGAGATTCGACGAAGAGGAGACAAACTCGGTTAGATTAGACCAAAATAGGATGAACTCTCTTAGATTGGACCAAGACGAGGTGAACTCGGTTAGACTGGAGAAAGAGGAGGCGAACTCTCTTAGATTGGACGATGAGGACACGAACTCATTTAGATTGGACCAAGAGGTGACGAACTTGGATAGATTAGACGAAGAGGAGGGGAACTCTCTTAGATTGGACCAAGAGGAGACGAACTCTCTTAGATTGGAGCAAGAGAAGACGAACTCGGTCAGATTGGACAAAGAGGAGACGAACTCTCTAAGATTGTACCAAGAGGAGACGAACTCGGTTAGATTAGACCAAGATGGGATGAACTCTCTTAGATTGGAAGAAGAGGAGACGAACTCTCTTAGACTGGACCAAGGGGAGACGAACTCGGTTAGATTGGATTAACAAGAGACGAACACCCTTAGATTGGTCGAAGAGGAGATGAACTTTCTTAGATTGGAGCAAGAGGAGATGAACTCGGTTAGATTGAACAAAGAGGGGACAAATTCCCTTATAGATTGGACCAAGAGGTGACGAACTCGGTTAGATTAGACCAATATGGGACGAACTCTCTTAGATTGGACCAAGAGGAGGCGAAGTCGGTTAGACTGGACAAAGAGGAGGCGAACTCGGTTAGTTTAGACCAAGATGAGACGAAATCTCTTAGTTTGGACTATGAGGAGACGAACTCTCTTAGATTGGACCAAGAGGAGACGAACTCCGTTAGATTGGACAAAGAGGAGGCGAACTCTCTTAGATTTCATCATGGGCAGACGAATTTGGTTATATTGGATTAACTACAGACGAACACCCTTAGATTGGATGAAGAGGAGACGAAATTTCTTAGATTGGATCAAGAGGAGATGAACTCGGTTAGATTGAACAAAGAGGGTACAAATTCCCATATAGATTCGACCAAGAGAAGAGAAACTCGGTTAGATTAGACCAAAATAGGATGAACTCTCTTAGATTGGACCAAGAGGAGGCGAACTCTCTTAGATTGGACGATGAGGACACGAACTCATTTAGATTGGACCAAGAGGTGACGAACTCGGTTAGATTGGACAAAGAGGAGGCAAACTCTCTTAGATTTGATCATGGGCAGACGAATTTGGTTAGATTGGATTAACTACAGACGAACACCCTTAGATTGGTTGAAGTGGAGACGAACTTTCTTAGATTGGATCAAGAGGAGATGAACTCGGTTTGATTGAACAATGAGGGTACAAATTCCCATATAGATTGCACCAAGAGGAGACGAACTCGGTTAGATTAGACCAAAATAGGACGAACTCTCTTAGATTGGACCAAGAGGAGGTGAACTCGGTTTGACTGGACAAAGAGGAGGCGAACTCTCTTAGATTGGACGATGAGGATACGAACTCATTTAGATTGGACCAAGAGGTGACGAACTTGGATAGATTAGACGAAGAGGAGGGGAACTCTCTTAGATTGGACCAAGAGGATACGAACTCGGTTAGATTAGACCAAAATAGGACGAACTCTCTTAGATTGGACCAAGAGGAGGTGAACTCGGTTAGACTGGACAAAGAGGAGGCGAACTCTCTTAGATTGGACGATGAGGATACGAACTCATTTAGATTGGATCAAGAGGTGACGAACTTGGTTAGATTAGACGAAGAGGAGGGGAACTCTCTTAGATTGGACCAAGTGGAGACGAACACTCTTAGATTGGAGCAAGAGAAGACGAACTCGGTCAGATTGGACAAAGAGGAGACGAACTCTCTAAGATTTTACCAAGAGCAGACGAACTCGGTTAGATTAGACCAAGATGGGATGAACTCTCTTAGATTGGACGAAGAGGAGACGAACTCTCTTAGATTGGACCAAGAGGAAACGAACTCGGTTAGATTGGACAAAGAGGACGCGAACTCTCTTAGATTTGATCATGGGCAGACGAACTTGGTTAGATTGGATTAACTATAGACGAACACCCTTAGATTGAATGAAGAGGAGACGAACTTTCTTAGATTGGATCAAGAGGAGATGAACTCGGTTAGATTGAACAAAGAGGGTACAAATTCCCTTAAAGATTGGACCAAGAGGAGACGAACTTGGGTAGATTAGACCAAAATAGGACGAACTCTCTTAGATTGGACCAGGAGGAGGTGAACTCGGTTAGACTGGACAAAGAGGAGGCGAACTCTCTTAGATTGGACGATGAGGATACGAACTCATTTAAATTGGACCAAGAGGTGACGAACTTGGATAGATTAGACGAAGAGGAGGGGAACTCTCTCTGATTGGACCAAGAGGAGACGAACTCTCTTAGATTGGAGCAAGAGAAGACGAACTCGGTCAGATCGGACAAAGAGGAGACGAACTCCCTAAGATTGTACCAAGAGGAGACGAACTCGGTTAGATTAGACCATGATGGGATGAACTCTCTTAGATTGGACCAAGAGGAGACGAACTCTCTTAGATTGGAGCAAGAGAAGACGAACTCGGTCAGATCGGACAAAGAGGAGACGAACTCCCTAAGATTGTACCAAGAGGAGACGAACTCGGTTAGATTAGACCAAGATGGGATGAACTCTCTTAGATTGGACGAAGAGGAGACGAACTCTCTTAGACAGGACCAACGGGAGACGAAGTCGGTTAGATTGGATTAACTAGAGACGAACACCCTTAGATTGGTCGAAAAGGAGATGAATTTTCTTAGATTGGAGCAAGAGGAGATGAACTCGGTTAGATTGAACAAAGAGGGGACAAATTCCCTTATAGATTGGACCAAGAGGTGACGAACTCGGTTAGATTAGACCAATATGGGACGAACTCTCTTAGATTGGACCAAGAGGAGGCGAAGTCGGTTAGACTGGACAAAGAGGAGGCGAACTAGGTTAGTTTAGACCAAGATGAGACGAAATCTCTTAGTTTGGACTATGAGGAGACGAACTCTCTTAGATTGGACCAAGAGGAGACGAACTCCGTTAGATTGGACAAAGAGGAGGCGAACTCTCTTAGATTTGATCATGGGCAGACGAATTTGGTTAGATTGGATTAACTACAGACGAACACCCTTAGATTGGATGAAGAGGAGACGAACTTTCTTAGATTGGATCAAGAGGAGATGAACTCGGTTAGATTGAACAAAGAGGGTACAAATTCCCATATAGATTCGACGAAGAGGAGACAAACTCGGTTAGATTAGACCAAAATAGGATGAACTCTCTTAGATTGGACCAAGAGGAGGTGAACTCGGTTAGACTGGAGAAAGAGGAGGCGAACTCTCTTAGATTGGACGATGAGGACACGAACTCATTTAGATTGGACCAAGAGGTGACGAACTTGGATAGATTAGACGAAGAGGAGGGGAACTCTCTAAGATTGGACCAAGAGGAGACGAACTCTCTTAGATTGGAGCAAGAGAAGACGAACTCGGTCAAATTGGACAAAGAGGAGACGAACTCTCTAAGATTGTACCAAGAGGAGACGAACTCGGTTAGATTAGACCAAGATGGGATGAACTCTCTTAGATTGGAAGAAGAGGAGATGAACTCTCTAAGACTGGACCAAGGGGAGACGAACTCGGTTAGATTGGATTAACAAGAGACGAACACCCTTAGATTGGTCGAAGAGGAGATGAACTTTCTTAGATTGGAGCAAGAGGAGATGAACTCGGTTAGATTGAACAAAGAGGGGACAAATTCCCTTATAGATTGGACCAAGAGGTGACGAACTCGGTTAGATTAGACCAATATGGGACGAACTCTCTTAGATTGGACCAAGAGGAGGCGAAGTCGGTTAGACTGGACAAAGAGGAGGCGAACTCGGTTAGTTTAGACCAAGATGAGACGAAATCTCTTAGTTTGGACTATGAGGAGACGAACTCTCTTAGATTGGACCAAGAGGAGACGAACTCCGTTAGATTGGACAAAGAGGAGGCGAACTCTCTTAGATTTCATCATGGGCAGACGAATTTGGTTAGATTGGATTAACTACAGACGAACACCCTTAGATTGGATGAAGAGGAGACGAAATTTCTTAGATTGGATCAAGAGGAGATGAACTCGGTTAGATTGAACAAAGAGGGTACAAATTCCCATATAGATTCGACCAAGAGAAGAGAAACTCGGTTAGATTAGACCAAAATAGGATGAACTCTCTTAGATTGGACCAAGAGGAGGCGAACTCTCTTAGATTGGACGATGAGGACACGAACTCATTTAGATTGGACCAAGAGGTGACGAACTCGGTTAGATTGGACAAAGAGGAGGCGAACTCTCTTAGATTTGATCATGGGCAGACGAATTTGGTTAGATTGGATTAACTACAGACGAACACCCTTAGATTGGTTGAAGTGGAGACGAACTTTCTTAGATTGGATCAAGAGGAGATGAACTCGGTTTGATTGAACAATGAGGGTACAAATTCCCATATAGATTGCACCAAGAGGAGACGAACTCGGTTAGATTAGACCAAAATAGGACGAACTCTCTTAGATTGGACCAAGAGGAGGTGAACTCGGTTTGACTGGACAAAGAGGAGGCGAACTCTCTTAGATTGGACGATGAGGATACGAACTCATTTAGATTGGACCAAGAGGTGACGAACTTGGATAGATTAGACGAAGAGGAGGGGAACTCTCTTAGATTGGACCAAGAGGATACGAACTCGGTTAGATTAGACCAAAATAGGACGAACTCTCTTAGATTGGACCAAGAGGAGGTGAACTCGGTTAGACTGGACAAAGAGGAGGCGAACTCTCTTAGATTGGACGATGAGGATACGAACTCATTTAGATTGGATCAAGAGGTGACGAACTTGGATAGATTAGACGAAGAGGAGGGGAACTCTCTTAGATTGGACCAAGTGGAGACGAACACTCTTAGATTGGAGCAAGAGAAGACGAACTCGGTCAGATTGGACAAAGAGGAGACGAACTCTCTAAGATTTTACCAAGAGCAGACGAACTCGGTTAGATTAGACCAAGATGGGATGAACTCTCTTAGATTGGACGAAGAGGAGACGAACTCTCTTAGATTGGACCAAGAGGAAACGAACTCGGTTAGATTGGACAAAGAGGACGCGAACTCTCTTAGATTTGATCATGGGCAGACGAACTTGGTTAGATTGGATTAACTATAGACGAACACCCTTAGATTGAATGAAGAGGAGACGAACTTTCTTAGATTGGATCAAGAGGAGATGAACTCGGTTAGATTGAACAAAGAGGGTACAAATTCCCTTAAAGATTGGACCAAGAGGAGACGAACTTGGGTAGATTAGACCAAAATAGGACGAACTCTCTTAGATTGGACCAGGAGGAGGTGAACTCGGTTAGACTGGACAAAGAGGAGGCGAACTCTCTTAGATTGGACGATGAGGATACGAACTCATTTAAATTGGACCAAGTGGTGACGAACTTGGATAGATTAGACGAAGAGGAGGGGAACTCTCTCTGATTGGACCAAGAGGAGACGAACTCTCTTAGATTGGAGCAAGAGAAGACGAACTCGGTCAGATCGGACAAAGAGGAGACGAACTCCGTAAGATTGTACCAAGAGGAGACGAACTCGGTTAGATTAGACCATGATGGGATGAACTCTCTTAGATTGGACCAAGAGGAGACGAACTCTCTTAGATTGGAGCAAGAGAAGACGAACTCGGTCAGATCGGACAAAGAGGAGACGAACTCCCTAAGATTGTACCAAGAGGAGACGAACTCGGTTAGATTAGACCAAGATGGGATGAACTCTCTTAGATTGGACGAAGAGGAGACGAACTCTCTTAGACAGGACCAACGGGAGACGAAGTCGGTTAGATTGGATTAACTAGAGACGAACACCCTTAGATTGGTCGAAAAGGAGATGAATTTTCTTAGATTGGAGCAAGAGGAGATGAACTCGGTTAGATTGAACAAAGAGGGGACAAATTCCCTTATAGATTGGACCAAGAGGTGACGAACTCGGTTAGATTAGACCAATATGGGACGAACTCTCTTAGATTGGACCAAGAGGAGGCGAAGTCGGTTAGACTGGACAAAGAGGAGGCGAACTAGGTTAGTTTAGACCAAGATGAGACGAAATCTCTTAGTTTGGACTATGAGGAGACGAACTCTCTTAGATTGGACCAAGAGGAGACGAACTCCGTTAGATTGGACAAAGAGGAGGCGAACTCTCTTAGATTTGATCATGGGCAGACGAATTTGGTTAGATTGGATTAACTACAGACGAACACCCTTAGATTGGATGAAGAGGAGACGAACTTTCTTAGATTGGATCAAGAGGAGATGAACTCGGTTAGATTGAACAAAGAGGGTACAAATTCCCATATAGATTCGACGAAGAGGAGACAAACTCGGTTAGATTAGACCAAAATAGGATGAACTCTCTTAGATTGGACCAAGAGGAGGTGAACTCGGTTAGACTGGAGAAAGAGGAGGCGAACTCTCTTAGATTGGACGATGAGGACACGAACTCATTTAGATTGGACCAAGAGGTGACGAACTTGGATAGATTAGACGAAGAGGAGGGGAACTCTCTAAGATTGGACCAAGAGGAGACGAACTCTCTTAGATTGGAGCAAGAGAAGACGAACTCGGTCAAATTGGACAAAGAGGAGACGAACTCTCTAAGATTGTACCAAGAGGAGACGAACTCGGTTAGATTAGACCAAGATGGGATGAACTCTCTTAGATTGGAAGAAGAGGAGACGAACTCTCTAAGACTGGACCAAGGGGAGACGAACTCGGTTAGATTGGATTAACAAGAGACGAACACCCTTAGATTGGTCGAAGAGGAGATGAACTTTCTTAGATTGGAGCAAGAGGAGATGAACTCGGTTAGATTGAACAAAGAGGGGCCAAATTCCCTTATAAATTGGACCAAGAGGTGACGAACTCGGTTAGATTAGACCAATATGGGACGAACTCTCTTAGATTGGACCAAGGGGAGGCAAAGTCGGCGAAGTCGGTGAGACTGGACAAAGAGGAGGCGAACTCGGTTAGTTTAGACCAAGATGAGACGAAATCTCTTAGTTTGCACTATGAGGAGACGAACTCTCTTAGATTGGACCAAGAGGAGACGAACTCGGTTAGATTGGACAAAGAGGAGGTGAACTCTCTTAGATTTGATCATGGGCAGACGAATTTGGTTAGATTGGATTAACTACAGACGAACACACTTAGATTGGATGAAGAGGAGACGAACTTTCTTAGATTGGATCAAGAGGAGATGAACTCGGTTAGATTGAACAAAGAGGGTACAAATTCCCATATAGATTCGACGAAGAGGAGAGAAACTCGGTTAGATTAGACCAAAATAGTATGAACTCTCTTAGATTGGACCAAGACGAGGTGAACTCGGTTAGACTGGAGAAAGAGGAGGCGAACTCTCTTAGATTGGACGATGAGGACACGAACTCATTTAGATTGGACCAAGAGGTGACGAACTTGGATAGATTAGACGAAGAGGAGGGGAACTCTCTAAGATTGGACCAAGAGGAGACGAACTCTCTTAGATTGGAGCAAGAGAAGACGAACTCGGTCAGATTGGACAAAGAGGAGACGAACTCTCTAAGATTGTACCAAGAGGAGACGAACTCGGTTAGATTAGACCAAGATGGGATGAACTCTCTTAGATTGGAAGAAGAGGAGACGAACTCTCTTAGACTGGACCAAGGGGAGACGAACTCGGTTAGATTGGATTAACAAGAGACGAACACCCTTAGATTGGTCGAAGAGGAGATGAACTTTCTTAGATTGGAGCAAGAGGAGATGAACTCGGTTAGATTGAACAAAGAGGGGACAAATTCCCTTATAGATTGGACCAAGAGGTGACGAACTCGGTTAGATTAGACCAATATGGGACGAACTCTCTTAGATTGGACCAAGAGGAGGCGAAGTCGGTTAGACTGGACAAAGAGGAGGCGAACTCGGTTAGTTTAGACCAAGATGAGACGAAATCTCTTAGTTTGGACTATGAGGAGACGAACTCTCTTAGATTGGACCAAGAGGAGACGAACTCCGTTAGATTGGACAAAGAGGAGGCGAACTCTCTTAGATTTCATCATGGGCAGACGAATTTGGTTAGATTGGATTAACTACAGACGAACACCCTTAGATTGGATGAAGAGGAGACGAAATTTCTTAGATTGGATCAAGAGGAGATGAACTCGGTTAGATTGAACAAAGAGGGTACAAATTCCCATATAGATTCGACCAAGAGGAGAGAAACTCGGTTAGATTAGACCAAAATAGGATGAACTCTCTTCGATTGGACCAAGAGGAGGCGAACTCTCTTAGATTGGACGATGAGGACACGAACTCATTTAGATTGGACCAAGAGGTGACGAACTCGGTTAGATTGGACAAAGAGGAGGCGAACTCTCTTAGATTTGATCATGGGCAGACGAATTTGGTTAGATTGGATTAACTACAGACGAACACCCTTAGATTGGATGAAGAGGAGACGAACTTTCTTAGATTGGATCAAGAGGAGATGAACTCGGTTTGATTGAACAATGAGGGTACAAATTCCCATATAGATTGCACCAAGAGGAGACGAACTCGGTTAGATTAGACCAAAATAGGACGAACTCTCTTAGATTGGACCAAGAGGAGGTGAACTCGGTTTGACTGGACAAAGAGGAGGCGAACTCTCTTAGATTGGACGATGAGGATACGAACTCATTTAGATTGGACCAAGAGGTGACGAACTTGGATAGATTAGACGAAGAGGAGGGGAACTCTCTTAGATTGGACCAAGAGGATACGAACTCGGTTAGATTAGACCAAAATAGGACGAACTCTCTATGATTGGACCAAGAGGAGGTGAACTCGGTTAGACTGGACAAAGAGGAGGCGAACTCTCTTAGATTGGATGATGAGGATACGAACTCATTTAGATTGGATCAAGAGGTGACGAACTTGGATAGATTAGACGAAGAGGAGGGGAACTCTCTTAGATTGGACCAAGTGGAGACGAACACTCTTAGATTGGAGCAAGAGAAGACGAACTCGGTTAGATTGGACAAAGAGGAGACGAACTCTCTAAGATTTTACCAAGAGCAGACGAACTCGGTTAGATTAGACCAAGATGGGATGAACTCTCTTAGATTGGACGAAGAGGAGACGAACTCTCTTAGATTGGACCAAGAGGAAACGAACTCGGTTAGATTGGACAAAGAGGACGCGAACTCTCTTAGATTTGATCATGGGCAGACGAACTTGGTTAGATTGGATTAACTATAGACAAACACCCTTAGATTGAATGAAGAGGAGACGAACTTTCTTAGATTGGATCAAGAGGAGATGAACTCGGTTAGATTGAACCAAGAGGGTACAAATTCCCTTAAAGATTGGACCAAGAGGAGACGAACTTGGGTAGATTAGACCAAAATAGGACGAACTCTCTTAGATTGGACCAGGAGGAGGTGAACTCGGTTAGACTGGACAGAGAGGAGGCGAACTCTCTTAGATTGGACGATGAGGATACGAACTCATTTAAATTGGACCAAGAGGTGACGAACTTGGATAGATTAGACGAAGAGGAGGGGAACTCTCTCAGATTGGACCAAGAGGAGACGAACTCTCTTAGATTGGAGCAAGAGAAGACGAACTCGGTCAGATCGGACAAAGAGGAGACGAACTCCCTAAGATTGTACCAAGACGAGACGAACTCGGTTAGATTAGACCATGATGGGATGAACTCTCTTAGATTGGACCAGGAGGAGACGAACTCTCTTAGATTGGAGCAAGAGAAGACGAACTCGGTCAGATTGGACAAAGAGGAGACGAACTCCCTAAGATTGTACCAAGAGGAGACGAACTCTGTTAGATTAGACCAAGATGGGGTGAACTCTCTTAGATTGGACGAAGAGGAGACGAACTCTCTTAGACAGGACCAACGGGAGACGAAGTCGGTTAGATTGGATTAACTAGAGACGAACACCCTTAGATTGGTCGAAAAGGAGATGAATTTTCTTAGATTGGAGCAAGAGGAGATGAACTCGGTTAGATTGAACAAAGAGGGGACAAATTCCCTTATAGATTGGACCAAGAGGTGACGAACTCGGTTAGATTAGACCAATATGGGACGAACTCTCATAGATTGGACCAAGAGGAGGCGAAGTAGGCGAAGTCGGTGAGACTGGACAAAGAGGAGGCGATCTCGGTTAGTTTAGACCTAGATGAGACGAACTCTCTTAGTTTGGACAAAGAGGAGACGAACTCTCTTAGATTGGACCAAGAGGAGACGAACTCGGTTAGATTGGACAAAGAGGAGACGAACTCTCTTAGATTTGATCATAAGCAGACGAATTTGGTTAGATTGGATTAACTACAGACGAACACCCTTAGATTGGATGAAGATGAGACGAACTTTCTTAGATTGGATCAAGAGGAGATGAACTCGGTTAGATTGAACAAAGAGGGTACAAATTCCCATATAGATTGGACCAAGAGGAGACGAACTCGGTTAAATTAGACCAAAATAGGACGAACTATCTTAGATTGGACCAAGAGGAGGCGAACTCGGTTAGACTGGACAAAGAGGAGGCGAACTCTCTTAGATTGGACAATGAGGACACGAACTCATTTAGATTGGGCCAAGAGGTGACGAACTTGGATAGATTAGACGAAGAGGAGGGGAACTCTCTTAGATTGGACCAAGAGGAGACGAACTCTCTTAGATTGGAGCAAGAGAAGACGAACTCGGTCAGATTGGACAAAGAGGAGATGAACTCTCTAAGATTGTACCAAGAGGAGACGAACTCGGTTAGATTAGACAAAGATGGGATGAACTCTCTTAGATTGGACGAAGAGGAGACGAACTCTCTTAGACTGGACCAATGGGAGACGAAGTCGGTTAGATTGGATTAACTAGAGACGAACACTCTTAGATTGGTCAAAGAGGAGATGAACTTTCTTAGATTGGAGCAAGAGGAGATGAACTCGGTTAGATTGAACAAAGAGGGGACATATTCCCTTATAGATTGGACCAAGAGGTGACGAACTTGGTTAGATTAGGCAAATATGGGACGAACTCTCTTAGATTGGACCAAGAGGAGGCGAAGTCAGTTATACTGGACAAAGAGGAGACGAACTCGGTTAGTTTTGACCAAGATGAGACGAACTCTCTTAGTATGGACTAAGAGGAGACGAACTCTCTTAGATTGGATCAAAAGGAGACGAACTCGGTTAGATTGGACAAAGAGGAGGCGAACTCTCTAAGATTGTACCTACAGGAGACGAACTCGGTTAGATTAGACAAAGATGGGATGAACTCTCTTAGATTGGACCAAGAGGAGACGAACTCGGTTAGACTGGACAAAGAGGAGGCGAACTCTCTTAGATTGGACGATGAGGACACGAACTCATTTAGATTGGACCAAGAGGTGAGGAACTGGGATAGATTAGACGAAGAGAAGGGAACTCTCTAAGATTTGACCAAGAGGAGACGAACTCTCTTAGATTGGAGCAAGAGAAGACGAACTCGGTCAGATTGGACAAAGAGGAGACGAACTCTCTAAAATTGTACCAAGAGGAGACGAACTCGGTTAGATTAGACCAAGTTGGGATGAACTCTCTTAGATTGGACCAGGAGGAGACGAACTCTCTTAGATTGGAGCAAGAGAAGACGAACACGGTCAGATCGGACAAAGAGGAGACGAACTCCCTAAGATTGTACCAAGACGAGACGAACTCGGTTAGATTAGACCATGATGGGATGAACTCTCTTAGATTGGACCAGGAGGAGACGAACTCTCTTAGATTGGAGCAAGAGAAGACGAACTCGGTCAGATTGGACAAAGAGGAGACGAACTCCCTAAGATTGTACCAAGAGGAGACGAACTCTGTTAGATTAGACCAAGATGGGGTGAACTCTCTTAGATTGGACGAAGAGGAGACGAACTCTCTTAGACAGGACCAACGGGAGACGAAGTCGGTTAGATTGGATTAACTAGAGACGAACACCCTTAGATTGGTCGAAAAGGAGATGAATTTTCTTAGATTGGAGCAAGAGGAGATGAACTCGGTTAGATTGAACAAAGAGGGGACAAATTCCCTTATAGATTGGACCAAGAGGTGACGAACTCGGTTAGATTAGACCAATATGGGACGAACTCTCATAGATTGGACCAAGAGGAGGCGAAGTAGGCGAAGTCGGTGAGACTGGACAAAGAGGAGGCGATCTCGGTTAGTTTAGACCTAGATGAGACGAACTCTCTTAGTTTGGACAAAGAGGAGACGAACTCTCTTAGATTGGACCAAGAGGAGACGAACTCGGTTAGATTGGACAAAGAGGAGACGAACTCTCTTAGATTTGATCATGGGCAGACGAATTTGGTTAGATTGGATTAACTACAGACGAACACCCTTAGATTGGATGAAGATGAGACGAACTTTCTTAGATTGGATCAAGAGGAGATGAACTCGGTTAGATTGAACAAAGAGGGTACAAATTCCCATATAGATTGGACCAAGAGGAGACGAACTCGGTTAAATTAGACCAAAATAGGACGAACTATCTTAGATTGGACCAAGAGGAGGCGAACTCGGTTAGACTGGACAAAGAGGAGGCGAACTCTCTTAGATTGGACAATGAGGACACGAACTCATTTAGATTGGGCCAAGAGGTGACGAACTTGGATAGATTAGACGAAGAGGAGGGGAACTCTCTTAGATTGGACCAAGAGGAGACGAACTCTCTTAGATTGGAGCAAGAGAAGACGAACTCGGTCAGATTGGACAAAGAGGAGACGAACTCTCTAAGATTGTACCAAGAGGAGACGAACTCGGTTAGATTAGACAAAGATGGGATGAACTCTCTTAGATTGGACGAAGAGGAGACGAACTCTCTTAGACTGGACCAATGGGAGACGAAGTCGGTTAGATTGGATTAACTAGAGACGAACACTCTTAGATTGGTCAAAGAGGAGATGAACTTTCTTAGATTGGAGCAAGAGGAGATGAACTCGGTTAGATTGAACAAAGAGGGGACATATTCCCTTATAGATTGGACCAAGAGGTGACGAACTTGGTTAGATTAGACAAATATGGGACGAACTCTCTTAGATTGGACCAAGAGGAGGCGAAGTCAGTTATACTGGACAAAGAGGAGACGAACTCGGTTAGTTTTGACCAAGATGAGACGAACTCTCTTAGTATGGACTAAGAGGAGACGAACTCTCTTAGATTGGATCAAAAGGAGACGAACTCGGTTAGATTGGACAAAGAGGAGGCGAACTCTCTAAGATTGTACCTACAGGAGACGAACTCGGTTAGATTAGACAAAGATGGGATGAACTCTCTTAGATTGGACCAAGAGGAGACGAACTCGGTTAGACTGGACAAAGAGGAGGCGAACTCTCTTAGATTGGACGATGAGGACACGAACTCATTTAGATTGGACCAAGAGGTGAGGAACTTGGATAGATTAGACGAAGAGGAGGGGAACTCTCTAAGATTGGACCAAGAGGAGACGAACTCTCTTAGATTGGAGCAAGAGAAGACGAACTCGGTCAGATTGGACAAAGAGGAGACGAACTCTCTAAAATTGTACCAAGAGGAGACGAACTCGGTTAGATTAGACCAAGTTGGGATGAACTCTCTTAGATTGGACGAAGAGGAGACGAACTCTCTTAGACTAGACCAAGGGGAGACGAAGTCGGTTAGATTGGATTAACAAGAGACGAACACCCTTAGATTGGTCGAAGAGGAGATGAACTTTCTTATATTGGAGCAAGAGGAGATGAACTCGGTTAGATTGAACAAAGAGGGGACAAATTCCCTTATAGATTGGACCAAGAGGTGACGAACTCGGTTAGATTAGACCAATATGGGACGAACTCTCTTAGATTGGACCAAGGGGAGGCGAAGTCGGTGAGACTGGACAAAGAGGAGGCGAACTCGGTCAGTTTAGACCAAGATGAGACGAAATCTCTTAGTTTGCACTATGAGGAGACGAACTCTCTTAGATTGGACCAAGAGGAGACGAACTCGGTTAGATTGGACAAAGAGGAGGCGAACTCTCTTAGATTTGATCATGGGCAGACGAATTTGGTTAGATTGGATTAACTACAGACGAACACCCTTAGATTGGATGAAGATGAGACGAACTTTCTTAGATTGGATCAAGAGGAGATGAACTCGGTTAGATTGAACAAAGAGGTTACAAATTCCCATATAGATTTGACCAAGAGGAGACGAACACGGTTAAATTAGACCAAAATAGGACGAACTCTCTTGGATTGGACCAAGAGGAGGCGAACTCGGTTAGACTGGACAAAGAGGAGGCGAACTCTCTTAGATTGGACAATGAGGACATGAACTCATTTAGATTGGACAAAGAGGTGACGAACATGGATAGATTAGACGAAGAGGAGGGGAACTCTCTTAGATTGGACGAAGAGGAGACGAACTCTCTTAGATTGGAGCAAGAGAAGACGAACTCGGTCAGATTGGACAAAGAGGAGACGAACTCTCTAAGATTGTACCAAGAGGAGACGAACTCGGTTAGATTAGACAAAAATGGGATGAACTCTCTTAGATTGGACGAAGAGGAGACGAACTCTCTTAGACTGGACCAAGGGGAGGCGAAGTCGGTTAGATTGGATTAACTAGAGACGAACACCCTTAGATTGGTCGAAGAGGAGATGAACTTTCTTAGATTGGAGCAAGAGGAGATGAACTCGGTTAGATTGAACAAAGAGGGGACAAATTCCCTTATAGATTGGACCAAGAGGTGACGAACTCGGTTAGATTAGACCAATATGGGACGAACTCTTTTAGATTGGACCAAGGGGAGGCAAAGTCGGCGAAGTCGGTGAGACTGGACAAAGAGGAGGCGAACTCGGTTAGTTTAGACCAAGATGAGACGAAATCTCTTAGTTTGCACTATGAGGAGACGAACTCTCTTAGATTGGACCAAGAGGAGACGAACTCGGTTAGATTGGACAAAGAGGAGGCGAACTCTCTTAGATTTGATCATGGGCAGACGAATTTGGTTAGATTGGATTAACTACAGACGAACACACTTAGATTGGATGAAGAGGAGACGAACTTTCTTAGATTGGATCAAGAGGAGATGAACTCGGTTAGATTGAACAAAGAGGATACAAATTCCCATATAGATTCGACGAAGAGGAGACAAACTCGGTTAGATTAGACCAAAATAGGATGAACTCTCTTAGATTGGACCAAGAGGAGGTGAACTCGGTTAGACTGGAGAAAGAGGAGGCGAACTCTCTTAGATTGGACGATGAGGACACGAACTCATTTAGATTGGACCAAGAGGTGACGAACTTGGATAGTTTAGACGAAGAGGAGGGGAACTCTCTAAGATTGGACCAAGAGGAGACGAACTCTCTTAGATGGAGCAAGAGAAGACGAACTCGGTCAGATTGGACAAAGAGGAGACGAACTCTCTAAGATTGTACCAAGAGGAGACGAACTCGGTTAGATTAGACCAAGATGGGATGAACTCTCTTAGATTGGAAGAAGAGGAGACGAACTCTCTTAGACTGGACCAAGGGGAGACGAAGTCGGTTAGATTGGATTAACAAGAGACGAACACCCTTAGATTGGTCGAAGAGGAGATGAACTTTCTTAGATTGGAGCAAGAGAAGATGAACTCGGTTAGATTGAACAAAGAGGGGACAAATTCCCTTATAGATTGGACCAAGAGGTGACGAACTCGGTCAGATTAGACCAATATGGGACGAACTCTCTTAGATTGGACCAAGAGGAGGCGAAGTCGGTTAGACTGGACAAAGAGGAGGCGAACTAGGTTAGTTTAGACCAAGATGAGACGAAATCTCTTAGTTTGGACTATGAGGAGACGAACTCTCTTAGATTGGACCAAGAGGAGACGAACTCGGTTAGATTGGACAAAGAGGAGGCGAACTCTCTTAGATTTGATCATGGGCAGACGAATTTGGTTAGATTGGATTAACTACAGACGAACACCCTTAGATTGGATGAAGAGGAGACGAACTTTCTTAGATTGGATCAAGAGGAGATGAACTCGGTTAGATTGAACAAAGAGGGTACAAATTCCCATATAGATTCGACGAAGAGGAGACAAACTCGGTTAGATTAGACCAAAATAGGATGAACTCTCTTAGATTGGACCAAGACGAGGTGAACTCGGTTAGACTGGAGAAAGAGGAGGCGAACTCTCTTAGATTGGACGATGAGGACACGAACTCATTTAGATTGGACCAAGAGGTGACGAACTTGGATAGATTAGACGAAGAGGAGGGGAACTCTCTAAGATTGGACCAAGAGGAGACGAACTCTCTTAGATTGGAGCAAGAGAAGACGAACTCGGTCAGATTGGACAAAGAGGAGACGAACTCTCTAAGATTTTACCAAGAGCAGACGAACTCGGTTAGATTAGACCAAGATGGGATGAACTCTCTTAGATTGGACGAAGAGGAGACGAACTCTCTTAGATTGGACCAAGAGGAAACGAACTCGGTTAGATTGGATTAACAAGAGACGAACACCCTTAGATTGGTCGAAGAGGAGATGAACTTTCTTAGATTGGAGCAAGAGGAGATGAACTCGGTTAGATTGAACAAAGAGGGGACAAATTCCCTTATAAATTGGACCAAGAGGTGACGAACTCGGTTAGATTAGACCAATATGGGACGAACTCTCTTAGATTGGACCAAGGGGAGGCAAAGTCGGCGAAGTCGGTGAGACTGGACAAAGAGGAGGCGAACTTGGTTAGTTTAGACCAAGATGAGACGAAATCTCTTAGTTTGCACTATGAGGAGACGAACTCTCTTAGATTGGACCAAGAGGAGACGAACTCCGTTAGATTGGACAAAGAGGAGGCGAACTCTCTTAGATTTGATCATGGGCAGACGAATTTGGTTAGATTGGATTAACTACAGACGAACACCCTTAGATTGGATGAAGAGGAGACGAACTTTCTTAGATTGGATCAAGAGGAGATGAACTCGGTTAGATTGAACAAAGAGGGTACAAATTCCCATATAGATTCGACGAAGAGGAGACAAACTCGGTTAGATTAGACCAAAATAGGATGAACTCTCTTAGATTGGACCAAGACGAGGTGAACTCGGTTAGACTGGAGAAAGAGGAGGCGAACTCTCTTAGATTGGACGATGAGGACACGAACTCATTTAGATTGGACCAAGAGGTGACGAACTTGGATAGATTAGACGAAGAGGAGGGGAACTCTCTAAGATTGGACCAAGAGGAGACGAACTCTCTTAGATTGGAGCAAGAGAAGACGAACTCGGTCAAATTGGACAAAGAGGAGACGAACTCTCTAAGATTGTACCAAGAGGAGACGAACTCGGTTAGATTAGACCAAGATGGGATGAACTCTCTTAGATTGGAAGAAGAGGAGACGAACTCTCTTAGACTGGACCAAGGGGAGACGAACTCGGTTAGATTGGATTAACAAGAGACGAACACCCTTAGATTGGTCGAAGAGGAGATGAACTTTCTTAGATTGGAGCAAGAGGAGATGAACTCGGTTAGATTGAACAAAGAGGGGCCAAATTCCCTTATAAATTGGACCAAGAGGTGACGAACTCGGTTAGATTAGACCAATATGGGACGAACTCTCTTAGATTGGACCAAGGGGAGGCGAAGTCGGCGAAGTCGGTGAGACTGGACAAAGAGGAGGCGAACTCGGTTAGTTTAGACCAAGATGAGACGAAATCTCTTAGTTTGCACTATGAGGAGACGAACTCTCTTAGATTGGACCAAGAGGAGACGAACTCGGTTAGATTGGACAAAGAGGAGGTGAAGTCTCTTAGATTTGATCATGGACAGACGAATTTGGTTAGATTGGATTAACTACAGACGAACACACTTAGATTGGATGAAGAGGAGACGAACTTTCTTAGATTGGATCAAGAGGAGATGAACTCGGTTAGATTGAACAAAGAGGGTACAAATTCCCATATAGATTCGACGAAGAGGAGACAAACTCGGTTAGATTAGACCAAAATAGGATGAACTCTCTTAGATTGGACCAAGACGAGGTGAACTCGGTTAGACTGGAGAAAGAGGAGGCGAACTCTCTTAGATTGGACGATGAGGACACGAACTCATTTAGATTGGACCAAGAGGTGACGAACTTGGATAGATTAGACGAAGAGGAGGGGAACTCTCTAAGATTGGACCAAGAGGAGACGAACTCTCTTAGATTGGAGCAAGAGAAGACGAACTCGGTCAAATTGGACAAAGAGGAGACGAACTCTCTAAGATTGTACCAAGAGGAGACGAACTCGGTTAGATTAGACCAAGATGGGATGAACTCTCTTAGATTGGAAGAAGAGGAGACGAACTCTCTTAGACTGGACCAAGGGGAGACGAACTCGGTTAGATTGGATTAACAAGAGACGAACACCCTTAGATTGGTCGAAGAGGAGATGAACTTTCTTAGATTGGAGCAAGAGGAGATGAACTCGGTTAGATTGAACAAAGAGGGGCCAAATTCCCTTATAAATTGGACCAAGAGGTGACGAACTCGGTTAGATTAGACCAATATGGGACGAACTCTCTTAGATTGGACCAAGGGGAGGCAAAGTCGGCGAAGTCGGTGAGACTGGACAAAGAGGAGGCGAACTCGGTTAGTTTAGACCAAGATGAGACGAAATCTCTTAGTTTGCACTATGAGGAGACGAACTCTCTTAGATTGGACCAAGAGGAGACGAACTCGGTTAGATTGGACAAAGAGGAGGTGAAGTCTCTTAGATTTGATCATGGACAGACGAATTTGGTTAGATTGGATTAACTACAGACGAACACACTTAGATTGGATGAAGAGGAGACGAACTTTCTTAGATTGGATCAAGAGGAGATGAACTCGGTTAGATTGAACAAAGAGGGTACAAATTCCCATATAGATTCGACGAAGAGGAGACAAACTCGGTTAGATTAGACCAAAATAGGATGAACTCTCTTAGATTGGACCAAGACGAGGTGAACTCGGTTAGACTGGAGAAAGAGGAGGCGAACTCTCTTAGATTGGACGATGAGGACACGAACTCATTTAGATTGGACCAAGAGGTGACGAACTTGGATAGATTAGACGAAGAGGAGGGGAACTCTCTAAGATTGGACCAAGAGGATACGAACTCTCTTAGATTGGAGCAAGAGAAGACGAACTCGGTCAGATTGGACAAAGAGGAGACGAACTCTCTAAGATTGTACCAAGAGGAGACGAACTCGGTTAGATTAGACCAAGATGGGATGAACTCTCTTAGATTGGAAGAAGAGGAGACGAACTCTCTTAGACTGGACCAAGGGGAGACGAACTCGGTTAGATTGGATTAACAAGAGACGAACACCCTTAGATTGGTCGAAGAGGAGATGAACTTTCTTAGATTGGAGCAAGAGGAGATGAACTCGGTTAGATTGAACAAAGAGGGGACAAATTCCCTTATAGATTGGACCAAGAGGTGACGAACTCGGTTAGATTAGACCAATATGGGATGAACTCTCTTAGATTGGACCAAGAGGAGGCGAAGTCGGTTAGACTGGACAAAGAGGAGGCGAACTCGGTCAGTTTAGACCAAGATGAGACGAAATCTCTTAGTTTGCACTATGAGGAGACGAACTCTCTTAGATTGGACCAAGAGGAGACGAACTCGGTTAGATTGGACAAAGAGGAGGCGAACTCTCTTAGATTTGATCATGGGCAGACGAATTTGGTTAGATTGGATTAACTACAGACGAACACCCTTAGATTGGATGAAGATGAGACGAACTTTCTTAGATTGGATCAAGAGGAGATGAACTCGGTTAGATTGAACAAAGAGGTTACAAATTCCCATATAGATTTGACCAAGAGGAGACGAACACGGTTAAATTAGACCAAAATAGGACGAACTCTCTTGGATTGGACCAAGAGGAGGCGAACTCGGTTAGACTGGACAAAGAGGAGGCGAACTCTCTTAGATTGGACAATGAGGACATGAACTCATTTAGATTGGACAAAGAGGTGACGAACATGGATAGATTAGACGAAGAGGAGGGGAACTCTCTTAGATTGGACGAAGAGGAGACGAACTCTCTTAGATTGGAGCAAGAGAAGACGAACTCGGTCAGATTGGACAAAGAGGAGACGAACTCTCTAAGATTGTACCAAGAGGAGACGAACTCGGTTAGATTAGACAAAAATGGGATGAACTCTCTTAGATTGGACGAAGAGGAGACGAACTCTCTTAGACTGGACCAAGGGGAGGCGAAGTCGGTTAGATTGGATTAACTAGAGACGAACACCCTTAGATTGGTCGAAGAGGAGATGAACTTTCTTAGATTGGAGCAAGAGGAGATGAACTCGGTTAGATTGAACAAAGAGGGGACAAATTCCCTTATAGATTGGACCAAGAGGTGACGAACTCGGTTAGATTAGACCAATATGGGACGAACTCTTTTAGATTGGACCAAGGGGAGGCAAAGTCGGCGAAGTCGGTGAGACTGGACAAAGAGGAGGCGAACTCGGTTAGTTTAGACCAAGATGAGACGAAATCTCTTAGTTTGCACTATGAGGAGACGAACTCTCTTAGATTGGACCAAGAGGAGACGAACTCGGTTAGATTGG
This sequence comes from Melaleuca quinquenervia, assembly GCA_030064385.1. Taxonomy (NCBI): domain Eukaryota; kingdom Viridiplantae; phylum Streptophyta; class Magnoliopsida; order Myrtales; family Myrtaceae; genus Melaleuca; species Melaleuca quinquenervia. The sequence goes on along the minus strand of JAPVXF010000027.1, from coordinate 245,388 downwards.
ACAAAGAGGAGGCGAACTCTCTTAGATTTGATCATGGGCAGACGAATTTGGTTAGATTGGATTAACTACAGACGAACACACTTAGATTGGATGAAGAGGAGACGAACTTTCTTAGATTGGATCAAGAGGAGATGAACTCGGTTAGATTGAACAAAGAGGGTACAAATTCCCATATAGATTCGACGAAGAGGAGACAAACTCGGTTAGATTAGACCAAAATAGGATGAACTCTCTTAGATTGGACCAAGAGGAGGTGAACTCGGTTAGACTGGAGAAAGAGGAGGCGAACTCTCTTAGATTGGACGATGAGGACACGAACTCATTTAGATTGGACCAAGAGGTGACGAACTTGGATAGTTTAGACGAAGAGGAGGGGAACTCTCTAAGATTGGACCAAGAGGAGACGAACTCTCTTAGATGGAGCAAGAGAAGACGAACTCGGTCAAATTGGACAAAGAGGAGACGAACTCTCTAAGATTGTACCAAGAGGAGACGAACTCGGTTAGATTAGACCAAGATGGGATGAACTCTCTTAGATTGGAAGAAGAGGAGACGAACTCTCTTAGACTGGACCAAGGGGAGACGAACTCGGTTAGATTGGATTAACAAGAGACGAACACCCTTAGATTGGTCGAAGAGGAGATGAACTTTCTTAGATTGGAGCAAGAGGAGATGAACTCGGTTAGATTGAACAAAGAGGGGACAAATTCCCTTATAAATTGGACCAAGAGGTGACGAACTCGGTTAGATTAGACCAATATGGGACGAACTCTCTTAGATTGGACCAAGGGGAGGCAAAGTCGGCGAAGTCGGTGAGACTGGACAAAGAGGAGGCGAACTCGGTTAGTTTAGACCAAGATGAGACGAAATCTCTTAGTTTGCACTATGAGGAGACGAACTCTCTTAGATTGGACCAAGAGGAGACGAACTCCGTTAGATTGGACAAAGAGGAGGCGAACTCTCTTAGATTTGATCATGGGCAGACGAATTTGGTTAGATTGGATTAACTACAGACGAACACACTTAGGTTGGATGAAGAGGAGACGAACTTTCTTAGATTGGATCAAGAGGAGATGAACTCGGTTAGATTGAACAAAGAGGGTACAAATTCCCATATAGATTCGACGAAGAGGAGACAAACTCGGTTAGATTAGACCAAAATAGGATGAACTCTCTTAGATTGGACCAAGACGAGGTGAACTCGGTTAGACTGGAGAAAGAGGAGGCGAACTCTCTTAGATTGGACGATGAGGACACGAACTCATTTAGATTGGACCAAGAGGTGACGAAACTGGATAGATTAGACGAAGAGGAGCGGAACTCTCTAAGATTAGACCAAGAGGAGACGAACTCTCTTAGATTGGAGCAAGAGAAGACGAACTCGGTCAGATTGGACAAAGAGGAGACGAACTCTCTAAGATTGTACCAAGAGGAGACGAAGTCGGTTAGATTAGACCAAGATGGGATGAACTCTCTTAGATTGGAAGAAGAGGAGACGAACTCTCTTAGACTGGACCAAGGGGAGACGAACTCGGTTAGATTGGATTAACAAGAGACGAACACCCTTAGATTGGTCGAAGAGGAGATGAACTTTCTTAGATTGGAGCAAGAGGAGATGAACTCGGTTAGATTGAACAAAGAGGGGACAAATTCCCTTATAGATTGGACCAAGAGGTGACGAACTCGGTTAGATTAGACCAATATGGGACGAACTCTCTTAGATTGGACCAAGAGGAGGCGAAGTCGGTTAGACTGGACAAAGAGGAGGCGAACTCGGTTAGTTTAGACCAAGATGAGACGAAATCTCTTAGTTTGGACTATGAGGAGACGAACTCTCTTAGATTGGACCAAGAGGAGACGAACTCCGTTAGATTGGACAAAGAGGAGGCGAACTCTCTTAGATTTCATCATGGGCAGACGAATTTGGTTAGATTGGATTAACTACAGACGAACACCCTTAGATTGGATGAAGAGGAGACGAAATTTCTTAGATTGGATCAAGAGGAGATGAACTCGGTTAGATTGAACAAAGAGGGTACAAATTCCCATATAGATTCGACCAAGAGGAGAGAAACTCGGTTAGATTAGACCAAAATAGGATGAACTCTCTTAGATTGGACCAAGAGGAGGCGAACTCTCTTAGATTGGACGATGAGGACACGAACTCATTTAGATTGGACTAAGAGGTGACGAACTCAGTTAGACTGGACAAAGAGGAGGCGAACTCTCTTAGATTTGATCATGGGCAGACGAATTTGGTTAGATTGGATTAACTACAGACGAACACCCTTAGATTGGATGAAGAGGAGACGAACTTTCTTAGATTGGATCAAGAGGAGATGAACTCGGTTTGATTGAACAATGAGGGTACAAATTCCCATATAGATTGCACCAAGAGGAGACGAACTCGGTTAGATTAGACCAAAATAGGACGAACTCTCTTAGATTGGACCAAGAGGAGGTGAACTCGGTTTGACTGGACAAAGAGGAGGCGAACTCTCTTAGATTGGACGATGAGGATACGAACTCATTTAGATTGGACCAAGAGGTGACGAACTTGGATAGATTAGACGAAGAGGAGGGGAACTCTCTTAGATTGGACCAAGAGGATACGAACTCGGTTAGATTAGACCAAAATAGGACGAACTCTCTTAGATTGGACCAAGAGGAGGTGAACTCGGTTAGACTGGACAAAGAGGAGGCGAACTCTCTTAGATTGGACGATGAGGATACGAACTCATTTAGATTGGATCAAGAGGTGACGAACTTGGATAGATTAGACGAAGAGGAGGGGAACTCTCTTAGATTGGACCAAGTGGAGACGAACACTCTTAGATTGGAGCAAGAGAAGACGAACTCGGTCAGATTGGACAAAGAGGAGACGAACTCTCTAAGATTTTACCAAGAGCAGACGAACTCGGTTAGATTAGACCAAGATGGGATGAACTCTCTTAGATTGGACGAAAAGGAGACGAACTCTCTTAGATTGGACCAAGAGGAAACGAACTCGGTTAGATTGGACAAAGAGGACGCGAACTCTCTTAGATTTGATCATGGGCAGACGAACTTGGTTAGATTGGATTAACTATAGACGAACACCCTTAGATTGAATGAAGAGGAGACGAACTTTCTTAGATTGGATCAAGAGGAGATGAACTCGGTTAGATTGAACCAAGAGGGTACAAATTCCCTTAAAGATTGGACCAAGAGGAGACGAACTTGGGTAGATTAGACCAAAATAGGACGAACTCTCTTAGATTGGACCAGGAGGAGGTGAACTCGGTTAGACTGGACAAAGAGGAGGCGAACTCTCTTAGATTGGACGATGAGGATACGAACTCATTTAAATTGGACCAAGAGGTGACGAACTTGGATAGATTAGACGAAGAGGAGGGGAACTCTCTCAGATTGGACCAAGAGGAGACGAACTCTCTTAGATTGGAGCAAGAGAAGACGAACTCGGTCAGATCGGACAAAGAGGAGACGAACTCCCTAAGATTGTACCAAGACGAGACGAACTCGGTTAGATTAGACCATGATAGGATGAACTCTCTTAGATTGGACCAGGAGGAGACGAACTCTCTTAGATTGGAGCAAGAGAAGACGAACTCGGTCAGATCGGACAAAGAGGAGACGAACTCCCTAAGATTGTACCAAGAGGAGACGAACTCTGTTAGATTAGACCAAGATGGGATGAACTCTCTTAGATTGGACGAAGAGGAGACGAACTCTCTTAGACAGGACCAACGGGAGACGAAGTCGGTTAGATTGGATTAACTAGAGACGAACACCCTTAGATTGGTCGAAAAGGAGATGAATTTTCTTAGATTGGAGCAAGAGGAGATGAACTCGGTTAGATTGAACAAAGAGGGGACAAATTCCCTTATAGATTGGACCAAGAGGTGACGAACTCGGTTAGATTAGACCAATATGGGACGAATTCTCATAGATTGGACCAAGAGGAGGCGAAGTAGGCGAAGTCGGTGAGACTGGACAAAGAGGAGGCGATCTCGGTTAGTTTAGACCTAGATGAGACGAACTCTCTTAGTTTGGACAAAGAGGAGACGAACTCTCTTAGATTGGACCAAGAGGAGACGAACTCGGTTAGATTGGACAAAGAGGAGACGAACTCTCTTAGATTTGATCATGGGCAGACGAATTTGGTTAGATTGGATTAACTACAGACGAACACCCTTAGATTGGATGAAGATGAGACGAACTTTCTTAGATTGGATCAAGAGGAGATGAACTCGGTTAGATTGAACAAAGAGGGTACAAATTCCCATATAGATTGGACCAAGAGGAGACGAACTCGGTTAAATTAGACCAAAATAGGACGAACTATCTTAGATTGGACCAAGAGGAGGCGAACTCGGTTAGACTGGACAAAGAGGAGGCGAACTCTCTTAGATTGGACAATGAGGACACGAACTCATTTAGATTGGGCCAAGAGGTGACGAACTTGGATAGATTAGACGAAGAGGAGGGGAACTCTCTTAGATTGGACCAAGAGGAGACGAACTCTCTTAGATTGGAGCAAGAGAAGACGAACTCGGTCAGATTGGACAAAGAGGAGACGAACTCTCTAAGATTGTACCAAGAGGAGACGAACTCGGTTAGATTAGACAAAGATGGGATGAACTCTCTTAGATTGGACGAAGAGGAGACGAACTCTCTTAGACTGGACCAATGGGAGATGAAGTCGGTTAGATTGGATTAACTAGAGACGAACACTCTTAGATTGGTCAAAGAGGAGATGAACTTTCTTAGATTGGAGCAAGAGGAGATGAACTCGGTTAGATTGAACAAAGAGGGGACATATTCCCTTATAGATTGGACCAAGAGGTGACGAACTTGGTTAGATTAGACAAATATGGGACGAACTCTCTTAGATTGGACCAAGAGGAGGCGAAGTCAGTTATACTGGACAAAGAGGAGACGAACTCGGTTAGTTTTGACCAAGATGAGACGAACTCTCTTAGTATGGACTAAGAGGAGACGAACTCTCTTAGATTGGATCAAAAGGAGACGAACTCGGTTAGATTGGACAAAGAGGAGGCGAACTCTCTAAGATTGTACCTACAGGAGACGAACTCGGTTAGATTAGACAAAGATGGGATGAACTCTCTTAGATTGGACCAAGAGGAGACGAACTCGGTTAGACTGGACAAAGAGGAGGCGAACTCTCTTAGATTGGACGATGAGGACACGAACTCATTTAGATTGGACCAAGAGGTGAGGAACTTGGATAGATTAGACGAAGAGGAGGGGAACTCTCTAAGATTGGACCAAGAGGAGACGAACTCTCTTAGATTGGAGCAAGAGAAGACGAACTCGGTCAGATTGGACAAAGAGGAGACGAACTCTCTAAAATTGTACCAAGAGGAGACGAACTCGGTTAGATTAGACCAAGTTGGGATGAACTCTCTTAGATTGGACGAAGAGGAGACGAACTCTCTTAGACTAGACCAAGGGGAGACGAAGTCGGTTAGATTGGATTAACAAGAGACGAACACCCTTAGATTGGTCGAAGAGGAGATGAACTTTCTTATATTGGAGCAAGAGGAGATGAACTCGGTTAGATTGAACAAAGAGGGGACAAATTCCCTTATAGATTGGACCAAGAGGTGACGAACTCGGTTAGATTAGACCAATATGGGACGAACTCTCTTAGATTGGACCAAGGGGAGGCGAAGTCGGTGAGACTGGACAAAGAGGAGGCGAACTCGGTCAGTTTAGACCAAGATGAGACGAAATCTCTTAGTTTGCACTATGAGGAGACGAACTCTCTTAGATTGGACCAAGAGGAGACGAACTCGGTTAGATTGGACAAAGAGGAGGCGAACTCTCTTAGATTTGATCATGGGCAGACGAATTTGGTTAGATTGGATTAACTACAGACGAACACCCTTAGATTGGATGAAGATGAGACGAACTTTCTTAGATTGGATCAAGAGGAGATGAACTCGGTTAGATTGAACAAAGAGGTTACAAATTCCCATATAGATTTGACCAAGAGGAGACGAACACGGTTAAATTAGACCAAAATAGGACGAACTCTCTTGGATTGGACCAAGAGGAGGCGAACTCGGTTAGACTGGACAAAGAGGAGGCGAACTCTCTTAGATTGGACAATGAGGACATGAACTCATTTAGATTGGACAAAGAGGTGACGAACATGGATAGATTAGACGAAGAGGAGGGGAACTCTCTTAGATTGGACGAAGAGGAGACGAACTCTCTTAGATTGGAGCAAGAGAAGACGAACTCGGTCAGATTGGACAAAGAGGAGACGAACTCTCTAAGATTGTACCAAGAGGAGACGAACTCGGTTAGATTAGACAAAAATGGGATGAACTCTCTTAGATTGGACGAAGAGGAGACGAACTCTCTTAGACTGGACCAAGGGGAGGCGAAGTCGGTTAGATTGGATTAACTAGAGACGAACACCCTTAGATTGGTCGAAGAGGAGATGAACTTTCTTAGATTGGAGCAAGAGGAGATGAACTCGGTTAGATTGAACAAAGAGGGGACAAATTCCCTTATAGATTGGACCAAGAGGTGACGAACTCGGTTAGATTAGACCAAAATAGGACGAACTCTCTTAGATTGGACCAAGAGGAGGTGAACTCGGTTTGACTGGACAAAGAGGAGGCGAACTCTCTTAGATTGGACGATGAGGATACGAACTCATTTAGATTGGACCAAGAGGTGACGAACTTGGATAGATTAGACGAAGAGGAGGGGAACTCTCTTAGATTGGACCAAGAGGATACGAACTCGGTTAGATTAGACCAAAATAGGACGAACTCTCTTAGATTGGACCAAGAGGAGGTGAACTCGGTTAGACTGGACAAAGAGGAGGCGAACTCTCTTAGATTGGATGATGAGGATACGAACTCATTTAGATTGGATCAAGAGGTGACGAACTTGGATAGATTAGACGAAGAGGAGGGGAACTCTCTTAGATTGGACCAAGTGGAGACGAACACTCTTAGATTGGAGCAAGAGAAGACGAACTCGGTCAGATTGGACAAAGAGGAGACGAACTCTCTTAGATTTTACCAAGAGCAGACGAACTCGGTTAGATTAGACCAAGATGGGATGAACTCTCTTAGATTGGACGAAGAGGAGACGAACTCTCTTAGATTGGACCAAGAGGAAACGAACTCGGTTAGATTGGACAAAGAGGACGCGAACTCTCTTAGATTTGATCATGGGCAGACGAACTTGGTTAGATTGGATTAACTATAGACAAACACCCTTAGATTGAATGAAGAGGAGACGAACTTTCTTAGATTGGATCAAGAGGAGATGAACTCGGTTAGATTGAACCAAGAGGGTACAAATTCCCTTAAAGATTGGACCAAGAGGAGACGAACTTGGGTAGATTAGACCAAAATAGGACGAACTCTCTTAGATTGGACCAGGAGGAGGTGAACTCGGTTAGACTGGACAAAGAGGAGGCGAACTCTCTTAGATTGGACGATGAGGATACGAACTCATTTAAATTGGACCAAGAGGTGACGAACTTGGATAGATTAGACGAAGAGGAGGGGAACTCTCTCAGATTGGACCAAGAGGAGACGAACTCTCTTAGATTGGAGCAAGAGAAGACGAACTCGGTCAGATCGGACAAAGAGGAGACGAACTCCCTAAGATTGTACCAAGACGAGACGAACTCGGTTAGATTAGACCATGATGGGATGAACTCTCTTAGATTGGACCAGGAGGAGACGAACTCTCTTAGATTGGAGCAAGAGAAGACGAACTCGGTCAGATTGGACAAAGAGGAGACGAACTCCCTAAGATTGTACCAAGAGGAGACGAACTCTGTTAGATTAGACCAAGATGGGGTGAACTCTCTTAGATTGGACGAAGAGGAGACGAACTCTCTTAGACAGGACCAACGGGAGACGAAGTCGGTTAGATTGGATTAACTAGAGACGAACACCCTTAGATTGGTCGAAAAGGAGATGAATTTTCTTAGATTGGAGCAAGAGGAGATGAACTCGGTTAGATTGAACAAAGAGGGGACAAATTCCCTTATAGATTGGACCAAGAGGTGACGAACTCGGTTAGATTAGACCAATATGGGACGAACTCTCATAGATTGGACCAAGAGGAGGCGAAGTAGGCGAAGTCGGTGAGACTGGACAAAGAGGAGGCGATCTCGGTTAGTTTAGACCTAGATGAGACGAACTCTCTTAGTTTGGACAAAGAGGAGACGAACTCTCTTAGATTGGACCAAGAGGAGACGAACTCGGTTAGATTGGACAAAGAGGAGCCGAACTCTCTTAGATTTGATCATGGGCAGACGAATTTGGTTAGATTGGATTAACTACAGACGAACACCCTTAGATTGGATGAAGATGAGACGAACTTTCTTAGATTGGATCAAGAGGAGATGAACTCGGTTAGATTGAACAAAGAGGGTACAAATTCCCATATAGATTGGACCAAGAGGAGACGAACTCGGTTAAATTAGACCAAAATAGGACGAACTATCTTAGATTGGACCAAGAGGAGGCGAACTCGGTTAGACTGGACAAAGAGGAGGCGAACTCTCTTAGATTGGACAATGAGGACACGAACTCATTTAGATTGGGCCAAGAGGTGACGAACTTGGATAGATTAGACGAAGAGGAGGGGAACTCTCTTAGATTGGACCAAGAGGAGACGAACTCTCTTAGATTGGAGCAAGAGAAGACGAACTCGGTCAGATTGGACAAAGAGGAGACGAACTCTCTAAGATTGTACCAAGAGGAGACGAACTCGGTTAGATTAGACAAAGATGGGATGAACTCTCTTAGATTGGACGAAGAGGAGACGAACTCTCTTAGACTGGACCAATGGGAGACGAAGTCGGTTAGATTGGATTAACTAGAGACGAACACTCTTAGATTGGTCAAAGAGGAGATGAACTTTCTTAGATTGGAGCAAGAGGAGATGAACTCGGTTAGATTGAACAAAGAGGGGACATATTCCCTTATAGATTGGACCAAGAGGTGACGAACTTGGTTAGATTAGACAAATATGGGACGAACTCTCTTAGATTGGACCAAGAGGAGGCGAAGTCAGTTATACTGGACAAAGAGGAGACGAACTCGGTTAGTTTTGACCAAGATGAGACGAACTCTCTTAGTATGGACTAAGAGGAGACGAACTCTCTTAGATTGGATCAAAAGGAGACGAACTCGGTTAGATTGGACAAAGAGGAGGCGAACTCTCTAAGATTGTACCTACAGGAGACGAACTCGGTTAGATTAGACAAAGATGGGATGAACTCTCTTAGATTGGACCAAGAGGAGACGAACTCGGTTAGACTGGACAAAGAGGAGGCGAACTCTCTTAGATTGGACGATGAGGACACGAACTCATTTAGATTGGACCAAGAGGTGAGGAACTTGGATAGATTAGACGAAGAGGAGGGGAACTCTCTAAGATTGGACCAAGAGGAGACGAACTCTCTTAGATTGGAGCAAGAGAAGACGAACTCGGTCAGATTGGACAAAGAGGAGACGAACTCTCTAAAATTGTACCAAGAGGAGACGAACTCGGTTAGATTAGACCAAGTTGGGATGAACTCTCTTAGATTGGACGAAGAGGAGACGAACTCTCTTAGACTAGACCAAGGGGAGACGAAGTCGGTTAGATTGGATTAACAAGAGACGAACACCCTTAGATTGGTCGAAGAGGAGATGAACTTTCTTATATTGGAGCAAGAGGAGATGAACTCGGTTAGATTGAACAAAGAGGGGACAAATTCCCTTATAGATTGGACCAAGAGGTGACGAACTCGGTTAGATTAGACCAATATGGGACGAACTCTCTTAGATTGGACCAAGGGGAGGCGAAGTCGGTGAGACTGGACAAAGAGGAGGCGAACTCGGTCAGTTTAGACCAAGATGAGACGAAATCTCTTAGTTTGCACTATGAGGAGACGAACTCTCTTAGATTGGACCAAGAGGAGACGAACTCGGTTAGATTGGACAAAGAGGAGGCGAACTCTCTTAGATTTGATCATGGGCAGACGAATTTGGTTAGATTGGATTAACTACAGACGAACACCCTTAGATTGGATGAAGATGAGACGAACTTTCTTAGATTGGATCAAGAGGAGATGAACTCGGTTAGATTGAACAAAGAGGTTACAAATTCCCATATAGATTTGACCAAGAGGAGACGAACACGGTTAAATTAGACCAAAATAGGACAAACTCTCTTGGATTGGACCAAGAGGAGGCGAACTCGGTTAGACTGGACAAAGAGGAGGCGAACTCTCTTAGATTGGACAATGAGGACATGAACTCATTTAGATTGGACAAAGAGGTGACGAACATGGATAGATTAGACGAAGAGGAGGGGAACTCTCTTAGATTGGACGAAGAGGAGACGAACTCTCTTAGATTGGAGCAAGAGAAGACGAACTCGGTCAGATTGGACAAAGAGGAGACGAACTCTCTAAGATTGTACCAAGAGGAGACGAACTCGGTTAGATTAGACAAAAATGGGATGAACTCTCTTAGATTGGACGAAGAGGAGACGAACTCTCTTAGACTGGACCAAGGGGAGGCGAAGTCGGTTAGATTGGATTAACTAGAGACGAACACCCTTAGATTGGTCGAAGAGGAGATGAACTTTCTTAGATTGGAGCAAGAGGAGATGAACTCGGTTAGATTGAACAAAGAGGGGACAAATTCCCTTATAGATTGGACCAAGAGGTGACGAACTCGGTTAGATTAGACCAATATGGGACGAACTCTCTTAGATTGGACCAAGAGGAGGCGAAGTCGGTTAGACTGGACAAAGAGGAGGCGAACTCGGTCAGTTTAGACCAAGATGAGACGAAATCTCTTAGTTTGCACTATGAGGAGACGAACTCTCTTAGATTGGACCAAGAGGAGACGAACTCGGTTAGATTGGACAAAGAGGAGGCGAACTCTCTTAGATTTGATCATGGGCAGACGAATTTGGTTAGATTGGATTAACTACAGACGAACACCCTTAGATTGGATGAAGATGAGACGAACTTTCTTAGATTGGATCAAGAGGAGATGAACTCGGTTAGATTGAACAAAGAGGTTACAAATTCCCATATAGATTTGACCAAGAGGAGACGAACACGGTTAAATTAGACCAAAATAGGACGAACTCTCTTGGATTGGACCAAGAGGAGGCGAACTCGGTTAGACTGGACAAAGAGGAGGCGAACTCTCTTAGATTGGACAATGAGGACATGAACTCATTTAGATTGGACAAAGAGGTGACGAACATGGATAGATTAGACGAAGAGGAGGGGAACTCTCTTAGATTGGACGAAGAGGAGACGAACTCTCTTAGATTGGAGCAAGAGAAGACGAACTCGGTCAGATTGGACAAAGAGGAGACGAACTCTCTAAGATTGTACCAAGAGGAGACGAACTCGGTTAGATTAGACAAAAATGGGATGAACTCTCTTAGATTGGACGAAGAGGAGACGAACTCTCTTAGACTGGACCAAGGGGAGGCGAAGTCGGTTAGATTGGATTAACTAGAGACGAACACCCTTAGATTGGTCGAAGAGGAGATGAACTTTCTTAGATTGGAGCAAGAGGAGATGAACTCGGTTAGATTGAACAAAGAGGGGACAAATTCCCTTATAGATTGGACCAAGAGGTGACGAACTCGGTTAGATTAGACCAATATGGGACGAACTCTTTTAGATTGGACCAAGGGGAGGCAAAGTCGGCGAAGTCGGTGAGACTGGACAAAGAGGAGGCGAACTCGGTTAGTTTAGACCAAGATGAGACGAAATCTCTTAGTTTGCACTATGAGGAGACGAACTCTCTTAGATTGGACCAAGAGGAGACGAACTCGGTTAGATTGGACAAAGAGGAGGCGAACTCTCTTAGATTTGATCATGGGCAGACGAATTTGGTTAGATTGGATTAACTACAGACGAACACACTTAGATTGGATGAAGAGGAGACGAACTTTCTTAGATTGGATCAAGAGGAGATGAACTCGGTTAGATTGAACAAAGAGGGTACAAATTCCCATATAGATTCGACGAAGAGGAGACAAAGTCGGTTAGATTAGACCAAAATAGGATGAACTCTCTTAGATTGGACCAAGAGGAGGTGAACTCGGTTAGACTGGACAAAGAGGAGGCGAACTCTCTTAGATTGGACGATGAGGACACGAACTCATTTAGATTGGACCAAGAGGTGACGAACTTGGATAGTTTAGACGAAGAGGAGGGGAACTCTCTAAGATTGGACCAAGAGGAGACGAACTCTCTTAGATGGAGCAAGAGAAGACGAACTCGGTCAGATTGGACAAAGAGGAGACGAACTCTCTAAGATTGTACCAAGAGGAGACGAACTCGGTTAGATTAGACCAAGATGGGATGAACTCTCTTAGATTGGAAGAAGAGGAGACGAACTCTCTTAGACTGGACCAAGGGGAGACGAAGTCGGTTAGATTGGATTAACAAGAGACGAACACCCTTAGATTGGTCGAAGAGGAGATGAACTTTCTTAGATTGGAGCAAGAGAAGATGAACTCGGTTAGATTGAACAAAGAGGGGACAAATTCCCTTATAGATTGGACCAAGAGGTGACGAACTCGGTCAGATTAGACCAATATGGGACGAACTCTCTTAGATTGGACCAAGAGGAGGCGAAGTCGGTTAGACTGGACAAAGAGGAGGCGAACTAGGTTAGTTTAGACCAAGATGAGACGAAATCTCTTAGTTTGCACTATGAGGAGACGAACTCTCTTAGATTGGACCAAGAGGAGACGAACTCGGTTAGATTGGACAAAGAGGAGGCGAACTCTCTTAGATTTGATCATGGGCAGACGAATTTGGTTAGATTGGATTAACTACAGACGAACACCCTTAGATTGGATGAAGAGGAGACGAACTTTCTTAGATTGGATCAAGAGGAGATGAACTCGGTTAGATTGAACAAAGAGGGTACAAATTCCCATATAGATTCGACGAAGAGGAGACAAACTCGGTTAGATTAGACCAAAATAGGATGAACTCTCTTAGATTGGACCAAGAGGAGGTGAACTCGGTTAGACTGGAGAAAGAGGAGGCGAACTCTCTTAGATTGGACGATGAGGACACGAACTCATTTAGATTGGACCAAGAGGTGACGAACTTGGATAGATTAGACGAAGAGGAGGGGAACTCTCTAAGATTGGACCAAGAGGAGACGAACTCTCTTAGATTGGAGCAAGAGAAGACGAACTCGGTCAAATTGGACAAAGAGGAGACGAACTCTCTAAGATTGTACCAAGAGGAGACGAACTCGGTGAGATTAGACCAAGATGGGATGAACTCTCTTAGATTGGAAGAAGAGGAGACGAACTCTCTTAGACTGGACCAAGGGGAGACGAACTCGGTTAGATTGGATTAACAAGAGACGAACACCCTTAGATTGGTCGAAGAGGAGATGAACTTTCTTAGATTGGAGCAAGAGGAGATGAACTCGGTTAGATTGAACAAAGAGGGGACAAATTCCCTTATAAATTGGACCAAGAGGTGACGAACTCGGTTAGATTAGACCAATATGGGACGAACTCTCTTAGATTGGACCAAGGGGAGGCAAAGTCGGCGAAGTCGGTGAGACTGGACAAAGAGGAGGCGAACTCGGTTAGTTTAGACCAAGATGAGACGAAATCTCTTAGTTTGCACTATGAGGAGACGAACTCTCTTAGATTGGACCAAGAGGAGACGAACTCCGTTAGATTGGACAAAGAGGAGGCGAACTCTCTTAGATTTGATCATGGGCAGACGAATTTGGTTAGATTGGATTAACTACAGACGAACACCCTTAGATTGGATGAAGATGAGACGAACTTTCTTAGATTGGATCAAGAGGAGATGAACTCGGTTAGATTGAACAAAGAGGTTACAAATTCCCATATAGATTTGACCAAGAGGAGACGAACACGGTTAAATTAGACCAAAATAGGACGAACTCTCTTGGATTGGACCAAGAGGAGGCGAACTCGGTTAGACTGGACAAAGAGGAGGCGAACTCTCTTAGATTGGACAATGAGGACATGAACTCATTTAGATTGGACAAAGAGGTGACGAACATGGATAGATTAGACGAAGAGGAGGGGAACTCTCTTAGATTGGACGAAGAGGAGACGAACTCTCTTAGATTGGAGCAAGAGAAGACGAACTCGGTCAGATTGGACAAAGAGGAGACGAACTCTCTAAGATTGTACCAAGAGGAGACGAACTCGGTTAGATTAGACAAAAATGGGATGAACTCTCTTAGATTGGACGAAGAGGAGACGAACTCTCTTAGACTGGACCAAGGGGAGGCGAAGTCGGTTAGATTGGATTAACTAGAGACGAACACCCTTAGATTGGTCGAAGAGGAGATGAACTTTCTTAGATTGGAGCAAGAGGAGATGAACTCGGTTAGATTGAACAAAGAGGGGACAAATTCCCTTATAGATTGGACCAAGAGGTGACGAACTCGGTTAGATTAGACCAATATGGGACGAACTCTCTTAGATTGGACCAAGAGGAGGCGAAGTCGGTTAGACTGGACAAAGAGGAGGCGAACTCGGTCAGTTTAGACCAAGATGAGACGAAATCTCTTAGTTTGCACTATGAGGAGACGAACTCTCTTAGATTGGACCAAGAGGAGACGAACTCGGTTAGATTGGACAAAGAGGAGGCGAACTCTCTTAGATTTGATCATGGGCAGACGAATTTGGTTAGATTGGATTAACTACAGACGAACACCCTTAGATTGGATGAAGATGAGACGAACTTTCTTAGATTGGATCAAGAGGAGATGAACTCGGTTAGATTGAACAAAGAGGTTACAAATTCCCATATAGATTTGACCAAGAGGAGACGAACACGGTTAAATTAGACCAAAATAGGACGAACTCTCTTGGATTGGACCAAGAGGAGGCGAACTCGGTTAGACTGGACAAAGAGGAGGCGAACTCTCTTAGATTGGACAATGAGGACATGAACTCATTTAGATTGGACAAAGAGGTGACGAACATGGATAGATTAGACGAAGAGGAGGGGAACTCTCTTAGATTGGACGAAGAGGAGACGAACTCTCTTAGATTGGAGCAAGAGAAGACGAACTCGGTCAGATTGGACAAAGAGGAGACGAACTCTCTAAGATTGTACCAAGAGGAGACGAACTCGGTTAGATTAGACAAAAATGGGATGAACTCTCTTAGATTGGACGAAGAGGAGACGAACTCTCTTAGACTGGACCAAGGGGAGGCGAAGTCGGTTAGATTGGATTAACTAGAGACGAACACCCTTAGATTGGTCGAAGAGGAGATGAACTTTCTTAGATTGGAGCAAGAGGAGATGAACTCGGTTAGATTGAACAAAGAGGGGACAAATTCCCTTATAAATTGGACCAAGAGGTGACGAACTCGGTTAGATTAGACCAATATGGGACGAACTCTCTTAGATTGGACCAAGGGGAGGCAAAGTCGGCGAAGTCGGTGAGACTGGACAAAGAGGAGGCGAACTCGGTTAGTTTAGACCAAGATGAGACGAAATCTCTTAGTTTGCACTATGAGGAGACGAACTCTCTTAGATTGGACCAAGAGGAGACGAACTCCGTTAGATTGGACAAAGAGGAGGCGAACTCTCTTAGATTTGATCATGGGCAGACGAATTTGGTTAGATTGGATTAACTACAGACGAACACACTTAGATTGGATGAAGAGGAGACGAACTTTCTTAGATTGGATCAAGAGGAGATGAACTCGGTTAGATTGAACAAAGAGGGTACAAATTCCCATATAGATTCGACGAAGAGGAGACAAAGTCGGTTAGATTAGACCAAAATAGGATGAACTCTCTTAGATTGGACCAAGAGGAGGTGAACTCGGTTAGACTGGACAAAGAGGAGGCGAACTCTCTTAGATTGGACGATGAGGACACGAACTCATTTAGATTGGACCAAGAGGTGACGAACTTGGATAGTTTAGACGAAGAGGAGGGGAACTCTCTAAGATTGGACCAAGAGGAGACGAACTCTCTTAGATGGAGCAAGAGAAGACGAACTCGGTCAGATTGGACAAAGAGGAGACGAACTCTCTAAGATTGTACCAAGAGGAGACGAACTCGGTTAGATTAGACCAAGTTGGGATGAACTCTCTTAGATTGGAAGAAGAGGAGACGAACTCTCTTAGACTGGACCAAGGGGAGACGAAGTCGGTTAGATTGGATTAACAAGAGACGAACACCCTTAGATTGGTCGAAGAGGAGATGAACTTTCTTAGATTGGAGCAAGAGAAGATGAACTCGGTTAGATTGAACAAAGAGGGGACAAATTCCCTTATAGATTGGACCAAGAGGTGACGAACTCGGTCAGATTAGACCAATATGGGACGAACTCTCTTAGATTGGACCAAGAGGAGGCGAAGTCGGTTAGACTGGACAAAGAGGAGGCGAACTAGGTTAGTTTAGACCAAGATGAGACGAAATCTCTTAGTTTGGACTATGAGGAGACGAACTCTCTTAGATTGGACCAAGAGGAGACGAACTCGGTTAGATTGGACAAAGAGGAGGCGAACTCTCTTAGATTTGATCATGGGCAGACGAATTTGGTTAGATTGGATTAACTACAGACGAACACCCTTAGATTGGATGAAGAGGAGACGAACTTTCTTAGATTGGATCAAGAGGAGATGAACTCGGTTAGATTGAACAAAGAGGGTACAAATTCCCATATAGATTCGACGAAGAGGAGACCAACTCGGTTAGATTAGACCAAAATAGGATGAACTCTCTTAGATTGGACCAAGAGGAGGTGAACTCGGTTAGACTGGAGAAAGAGGAGGCGAACTCTCTTAGATTGGACGATGAGGACACGAACTCATTTAGATTGGACCAAGAGGTGACGAACTTGGATAGATTAGACGAAGAGGAGGGGAACTCTCTAAGATTGGACCAAGAGGAGACGAACTCTCTTAGATTGGAGCAAGAGAAGACGAACTCGGTCAAATTGGACAAAGAGGAGACGAACTCTCTAAGATTGTACCAAGAGGAGACGAACTCGGTGAGATTAGACCAAGATGGGATGAACTCTCTTAGATTGGAAGAAGAGGAGACGAACTCTCTTAGACTGGACCAAGGGGAGACGAACTCGGTTAGATTGGATTAACAAGAGACGAACACCCTTAGATTGGTCGAAGAGGAGATGAACTTTCTTAGATTGGAGCAAGAGGAGATGAACTCGGTTAGATTGAACAAAGAGGGGACAAATTCCCTTATAAATTGGACCAAGAGGTGACGAACTCGGTTAGATTAGACCAATATGGGACGAACTCTCTTAGATTGGACCAAGGGGAGGCAAAGTCGGCGAAGTCGGTGAGACTGGACAAAGAGGAGGCGAACTCGGTTAGTTTAGACCAAGATGAGACGAAATCTCTTAGTTTGCACTATGAGGAGACGAACTCTCTTAGATTGGACCAAGAGGAGACGAACTCCGTTAGATTGGACAAAGAGGAGGCGAACTCTCTTAGATTTGATCATGGGCAGACGAATTTGGTTAGATTGGATTAACTACAGACGAACACCCTTAGATTGGATGAAGAGGAGACGAACTTTCTTAGATTGGATCAAGAGGAGATGAACTCGGTTAGATTGAACAAAGAGGGTACAAATTCCCATATAGATTCGACGAAGAGGAGACAAACTCGGTTAGATTAGACCAAAATAGGATGAACTCTCTTAGATTGGACCAAGAGGAGGTGAACTCGGTTAGACTGGAGAAAGAGGAGGCGAACTCTCTTAGATTGGACGATGAGGACACGAACTCATTTAGATTGGACCAAGAGGTGACGAACTTGGATAGATTAGACGAAGAGGAGGGGAACTCTCTAAGATTGGACCAAGAGGAGACGAACTCTCTTAGATTGGAGCAAGAGAAGACGAACTCGGTCAAATTGGACAAAGAGGAGACGAACTCTCTAAGATTGTACCAAGAGGAGACGAACTCGGTTAGATTAGACCAAGATGGGATGAACTCTCTTAGATTGGAAGAAGAGGAGACGAACTCTCTTAGACTGGACCAAGGGGAGACGAACTCGGTTAGATTGGATTAACAAGAGACGAACACCCTTAGATTGGTCGAAGAGGAGATGAACTTTCTTAGATTGGAGCAAGAGGAGATGAACTCGGTTAGATTGAACAAAGAGGGGCCAAATTCCCTTATAAATTGGACCAAGAGGTGACGAACTCGGTTAGATTAGACCAATATGGGACGAACTCTCTTAGATTGGACCAAGGGGAGGCAAAGTCGGCGAAGTCGGTGAGACTGGACAAAGAGGAGGCGAACTCGGTTAGTTTAGACCAAGATGAGACGAAATCTCTTAGTTTGCACTATGAGGAGACGAACTCTCTTAGATTGGACCAAGAGGAGACGAACTCGGTTAGATTGGACAAAGAGGAGGTGAACTCTCTTAGATTTGATCATGGGCAGACGAATTTGGTTAGATTGGATTAACTACAGACGAACACACTTAGATTGGATGAAGAGGAGACGAACTTTCTTAGATTGGATCAAGAGGAGATGAACTCGGTTAGATTGAACAAAGAGGGTACAAATTCCCATATAGATTCGACGAAGAGGAGACAAACTCGGTTAGATTAGACCAAAATAGGATGAACTCTCTTAGATTGGACCAAGACGAGGTGAACTCGGTTAGACTGGAGAAAGAGGAGGCGAACTCTCTTAGATTGGACGATGAGGACACGAACTCATTTAGATTGGACCAAGAGGTGACGAAACTGGATAGATTAGACGAAGAGGAGCGGAACTCTCTAAGATTGGACCAAGAGGAGACGAACTCTCTTAGATTGGAGCAAGAGAAGACGAACTCGGTCAGATTGGACAAAGAGGAGACGAACTCTCTAAGATTGTACCAAGAGGAGACGAACTCGGTTAGATTAGACCAAGATGGGATGAACTCTCTTAGATTGGAAGAAGAGGAGACGAACTCTCTTAGACTGGACCAAGGGGAGACGAACTCGGTTAGATTGGATTAACAAGAGACGAACACCCTTAGATTGGTCGAAGAGGAGATGAACTTTCTTAGATTGGAGCAAGAGGAGATGAACTCGGTTAGATTGAACAAAGAGGGGACAAATTCCCTTATAGATTGGACCAAGAGGTGACGAACTCGGTTAGATTAGACCAATATGGGACGAACTCTCTTAGATTGGACCAAGAGGAGGCGAAGTCGGTTAGACTGGACAAAGAGGAGGCGAACTCGGTTAGTTTAGACCAAGATGAGACGAAATCTCTTAGTTTGGACTATGAGGAGACGAACTCTCTTAGATTGGACCAAGAGGAGACGAACTCCGTTAGATTGGACAAACAGGAGGCGAACTCTCTTAGATTTCATCATGGGCAGACGAATTTGGTTAGATTGGATTAACTACAGACGAACACCCTTAGATTGGATGAAGAGGAGACGAAATTTCTTAGATTGGATCAAGAGGAGATGAACTCGGTTAGATTGAACAAAGAGGGTACAAATTCCCATATAGATTCGACCAAGAGGAGAGAAACTCGGTTAGATTAGACCAAAATAGGATGAACTCTCTTAGATTGGACCAAGAGGAGGCGAACTCTCTTAGATTGGACGATGAGGACACGAACTCATTTAGATTGGACTAAGAGGTGACGAACTCAGTTAGATTGGACAAAGAGGAGGCGAACTCTCTTAGATTTGATCATGGGCAGACGAATTTGGTTAGATTGGATTAACTACAGACGAACACCCTTAGATTGGATGAAGAGGAGACGAACTTTCTTAGATTGGATCAAGAGGAGATGAACTCGGTTTGATTGAACAATGAGGGTACAAATTCCCATATAGATTGCACCAAGAGGAGACGAACTCGGTTAGATTAGACCAAAATAGGACGAACTCTCTTAGATTGGACCAAGAGGAGGTGAACTCGGTTTGACTGGACAAAGAGGAGGCGAACTCTCTTAGATTGGACGATGAGGATACGAACTCATTTAGATTGGACCAAGAGGTGACGAACTTGGATAGATTAGACGAAGAGGAGGGGAACTCTCTTAGATTGGACCAAGAGGATACGAACTCGGTTAGATTAGACCAAAATAGGACGAACTCTCTTAGATTGGACCAAGAGGAGGTGAACTCGGTTAGACTGGACAAAGAGGAGGCGAACTCTCTTAGATTGGACGATGAGGATACGAACTCATTTAGATTGGATCAAGAGGTGACGAACTTGGATAGATTAGACGAAGAGGAGGGGAACTCTCTTAGATTGGACCAAGTGGAGACGAACACTCTTAGATTGGAGCAAGAGAAGACGAACTCGGTCAGATTGGACAAAGAGGAGACGAACTCTCTAAGATTTTACCAAGAGCAGACGAACTCGGTTAGATTAGACCAAGATGGGATGAACTCTCTTAGATTGGACGAAAAGGAGACGAACTCTCTTAGATTGGACCAAGAGGAAACGAACTCGGTTAGATTGGACAAAGAGGACGCGAACTCTCTTAGATTTGATCATGGGCAGACGAACTTGGTTAGATTGGATTAACTATAGACAAACACCCTTAGATTGAATGAAGAGGAGACGAACTTTCTTAGATTGGATCAAGAGGAGATGAACTCGGTTAGATTGAACCAAGAGGGTACAAATTCCCTTAAAGATTGGACCAAGAGGAGACGAACTTGGGTAGATTAGACCAAAATAGGACGAACTCTCTTAGATTGGACCAGGAGGAGGTGAACTCGGTTAGACTGGACAAAGAGGAGGCGAACTCTCTTAGATTGGACGATGAGGATACGAACTCATTTAAATTGGACCAAGAGGTGACGAACTTGGATAGATTAGACGAAGAGGAGGGGAACTCTCTCAGATTGGACCAAGAGGAGACGAACTCTCTTAGATTGGAGCAAGAGAAGACGAACTCGGTCAGATCGGACAAAGAGGAGACGAACTCCCTAAGATTGTACCAAGACGAGACGAACTCGGTTAGATTAGACCATGATGGGATGAACTCTCTTAGATTGGACCAGGAGGAGACGAACTCTCTTAGATTGGAGCAAGAGAAGACGAACTCGGTCAGATTGGACAAAGAGGAGACGAACTCCCTAAGATTGTACCAAGAGGAGACGAACTCTGTTAGATTAGACCAAGATGGGATGAACTCTCTTAGATTGGACGAAGAGGAGACGAACTCTCTTAGACAGGACCAACGGGAGACGAAGTCGGTTAGATTGGATTAACTAGAGACGAACACCCTTAGATTGGTCGAAAAGGAGATGAATTTTCTTAGATTGGAGCAAGAGGAGATGAACTCGGTTAGATTGAACAAAGAGGGGACAAATTCCCTTATAGATTGGACCAAGAGGTGACGAACTCGGTTAGATTAGACCAATATGGGACGAACTCTCATAGATTGGACCAAGAGGAGGCGAAGTAGGCGAAGTCGGTGAGACTGGACAAAGAGGAGGCGATCTCGGTTAGTTAAGACCTAGATGAGACGAACTCTCTTAGTTTGGACAAAGAGGAGACGAACTCTCTTAGATTGGACCAAGAGGAGACGAACTCGGTTAGATTGGACAAAGAGGAGACGAACTCTCTTAGATTTGATCATGGGCAGACGAATTTGGTTAGATTGGATTAACTACAGACGAACACCCTTAGATTGGATGAAGATGAGACGAACTTTCTTAGATTGGATCAAGAGGAGATGAACTCGGTTAGATTGAACAAAGAGGGTACAAATTCCCATATAGATTGGACCAAGAGGAGACGAACTCGGTTAAATTAGACCAAAATAGGACGAACTATCTTAGATTGGACCAAGAGGAGGCGAACTCGGTTAGACTGGACAAAGAGGAGGCGAACTCTCTTAGATTGGACAATGAGGACACGAACTCATTTAGATTGGGCCAAGAGGTGACGAACTTGGATAGATTAGACGAAGAGGAGGGGAACTCTCTTAGATTGGACCAAGAGGAGACGAACTCTCTTAGATTGGAGCAAGAGAAGACGAACTCGGTCAGATTGGACAAAGAGGAGACGAACTCTCTAAGATTGTACCAAGAGGAGACGAACTCGGTTAGATTAGACAAAGATGGGATGAACTCTCTTAGATTGGACGAAGAGGAGACGAACTCTCTTAGACTGGACCAATGGGAGACGAAGTCGGTTAGATTGGATTAACTAGAGACGAACACTCTTAGATTGGTCAAAGAGGAGATGAACTTTCTTAGATTGGAGCAAGAGGAAATGAACTCGGTTAGATTGAACAAAGAGGGGACATATTCCCTTATAGATTGGACCAAGAGGTGACGAACTTGGTTAGATTAGACAAATATGGGACGAACTCTCTTAGATTGGACCAAGAGGAGGCGAAGTCAGTTATACTGGACAAAGAGGAGACGAACTCGGTTAGTTTTGACCAAGATGAGACGAACTCTCTTAGTATGGACTAAGAGGAGACGAACTCTCTTAGATTGGATCAAAAGGAGACGAACTCGGTTAGATTGGACAAAGAGGAGGCGAACTCTCTAAGATTGTACCTACAGGAGACGAACTCGGTTAGATTAGACAAAGATGGGATGAACTCTCTTAGATTGGACCAAGAGGAGACGAACTCGGTTAGACTGGACAAAGAGGAGGCGAACTCTCTTAGATTGGACGATGAGGACACGAACTCATTTAGATTGGACCAAGAGGTGAGGAACTTGGATAGATTAGACGAAGAGGAGGGGAACTCTCTAAGATTGGACCAAGAGGTGAGGAACTTGGATAGATTAGACGAAGAGGAGGGGAACTCTCTAAGATTGGACCAAGAGGAGACGAACTCTCTTAGATTGGAGCAAGAGAAGACGAACTCGGTCAGATTGGACAAAGAGGAGACGAACTCTCTAAAATTGTACCAAGAGGAGACGAACTCGGTTAGATTAGACCAAGTTGGGATGAACTCTCTTAGATTGGACGAAGAGGAGACGAACTCTCTTAGACTAGACCAAGGGGAGACGAAGTCGGTTAGATTGGATTAACAAGAGACGAACACCCTTAGATTGGTCGAAGAGGAGATGAACTTTCTTATATTGGAGCAAGAGGAGATGAACTCGGTTAGATTGAACAAAGAGGGGACAAATTCCCTTATAGATTGGACCAAGAGGTGACGAACTCGGTTAGATTAGACCAATATGGGACGAACTCTCTTAGATTGGACCAAGGGGAGGCGAAGTCGGTGAGACTGGACAAAGAGGAGGCGAACTCGGTCAGTTTAGACCAAGATGAGACGAAATCTCTTAGTTTGCACTATGAGGAGACGAACTCTCTTAGATTGGACCAAGAGGAGACGAACTCGGTTAGATTGGACAAAGAGGAGGCGAACTCTCTTAGATTTGATCATGGGCAGACGAATTTGGTTAGATTGGATTAACTACAGACGAACACCCTTAGATTGGATGAAGATGAGACGAACTTTCTTAGATTGGATCAAGAGGAAATGAACTCGGTTAGATTGAACAAAGAGGTTACAAATTCCCATATAGATTTGACCAAGAGGAGACGAACACGGTTAAATTAGACGAAAATAGGACGAACTCTCTTGGATTGGACCAAGAGGAGGCGAACTCGGTTAGACTGGACAAAGAGGAGGCGAACTCTCTTAGATTGGACAATGAGGACATGAACTCATTTAGATTGGACAAAGAGGTGACGAACATGGATAGATTAGACGAAGAGGAGGGGAACTCTCTTAGATTGGACGAAGAGGAGACGAACTCTCTTAGATTGGAGCAAGAGAAGACGAACTCGGTCAGATTGGACAAAGAGGAGACGAACTCTCTAAGATTGTACCAAGAGGAGACGAACTCGGTTAGATTAGACAAAAATGGGATGAACTCTCTTAGATTGGACGAAGAGGAGACGAACTCTCTTAGACTGGACCAAGGGGAGGCGAAGTCGGTTAGATTGGATTAACTAGAGACGAACACCCTTAGATTGGTCGAAGAGGAGATGAACTTTCTTAGATTGGAGCAAGAGGAGATGAACTCGGTTAGATTGAACAAAGAGGGGACAAATTCCCTTATAGATTGGACCAAGAGGTGACGAACTCGGTTAGATTAGACCAAAATAGGACGAACTCTCTTAGATTGGACCAAGAGGAGGTGAACTCGGTTTGACTGGACAAAGAGGAGGCGAACTCTCTTAGATTGGACGATGAGGATACGAACTCATTTAGATTGGACCAAGAGGTGACGAACTTGGATAGATTAGACGAAGAGGAGGGGAACTCTCTTAGATTGGACCAAGAGGATACGAACTCGGTTAGATTAGACCAAAATAGGACGAACTCTCTTAGATTGGACCAAGAGGAGGTGAACTCGGTTAGACTGGACAAAGAGGAGGCGAACTCTCTTAGATTGGATGATGAGGATACGAACTCATTTAGATTGGATCAAGAGGTGACGAACTTGGATAGATTAGACGAAGAGGAGGGGAACTCTCTTAGATTGGACCAAGTGGAGACGAACACTCTTAGATTGGAGCAAGAGAAGACGAACTCGGTCAGATTGGACAAAGAGGAGACGAACTCTCTAAGATTTTACCAAGAGCAGACGAACTCGGTTAGATTAGACCAAGATGGGATGAACTCTCTTAGATTGGACGAAGAGGAGACGAACTCTCTTAGATTGGACCAAGAGGAAACGAACTCGGTTAGATTGGACAAAGAGGACGCGAACTCTCTTAGATTTGATCATGGGCAGACGAACTTGGTTAGATTGGATTAACTATAGACAAACACCCTTAGATTGAATGAAGAGGAGACGAACTTTCTTAGATTGGATCAAGAGGAGATGAACTCGGTTAGATTGAACCAAGAGGGTACAAATTCCCTTAAAGATTGGACCAAGAGGAGACGAACTTGGGTAGATTAGACCAAAATAGGACGAACTCTCTTAGATTGGACCAGGAGGAGGTGAACTCGGTTAGACTGGACAAAGAGGAGGCGAACTCTCTTAGATTGGACGATGAGGATACGAACTCATTTAAATTGGACCAAGAGGTGACGAACTTGGATAGATTAGACGAAGAGGAGGGGAACTCTCTCAGATTGGACCAAGAGGAGACGAACTCTCTTAGATTGGAGCAAGAGAAGACGAACTCGGTCAGATCGGACAAAGAGGAGACGAACTCCCTAAGATTGTACCAAGACGAGACGAACTCGGTTAGATTAGACCATGATGGGATGAACTCTCTTAGATTGGACCAGGAGGAGACGAACTCTCTTAGATTGGAGCAAGAGAAGACGAACTCGGTCAGATTGGACAAAGAGGAGACGAACTCCCTAAGATTGTACCAAGAGGAGACGAACTCTGTTAGATTAGACCAAGATGGGATGAACTCTCTTAGATTGGACGAAGAGGAGACGAACTCTCTTAGACAGGACCAACGGGAGACGAAGTCGGTTAGATTGGATTAACTAGAGACGAACACCCTTAGATTGGTCGAAAAGGAGATGAATTTTCTTAGATTGGAGCAAGAGGAGATGAACTCGGTTAGATTGAACAAAGAGGGGACAAATTCCCTTATAGATTGGACCAAGAGGTGACGAACTCGGTTAGATTAGACCAATATGGGACGAACTCTCATAGATTGGACCAAGAGGAGGCGAAGTAGGCGAAGTCGGTGAGACTGGACAAAGAGGAGGCGATCTCGGTTAGTTTAGACCTAGATGAGACGAACTCTCTTAGTTTGGACAAAGAGGAGACGAACTCTCTTAGATTGGACCAAGAGGAGACGAACTCGGTTAGATTGGACAAAGAGGAGACGAACTCTCTTAGATTTGATCATGGGCAGACGAATTTGGTTAGATTGGATTAACTACAGACGAACACCCTTAGATTGGATGAAGATGAGACGAACTTTCTTAGATTGGATCAAGAGGAGATGAACTCGGTTAGATTGAACAAAGAGGGTACAAATTCCCATATAGATTGGACCAAGAGGAGACGAACTCGGTTAAATTAGACCAAAATAGGACGAACTATCTTAGATTGGACCAAGAGGAGGCGAACTCGGTTAGACTGGACAAAGAGGAGGCGAACTCTCTTAGATTGGACAATGAGGACACGAACTCATTTAGATTGGGCCAAGAGGTGACGAACTTGGATAGATTAGACGAAGAGGAGGGGAACTCTCTTAGATTGGACCAAGAGGAGACGAACTCTCTTAGATTGGAGCAAGAGAAGACGAACTCGGTCAGATTGGACAAAGAGGAGACGAACTCTCTAAGATTGTACCAAGAGGAGACGAACTCGGTTAGATTAGACAAAGATGGGATGAACTCTCTTAGATTGGACGAAGAGGAGACGAACTCTCTTAGACTGGACCAATGGGAGACGAAGTCGGTTAGATTGGATTAACTAGAGACGAACACTCTTAGATTGGTCAAAGAGGAGATGAACTTTCTTAGATTGGAGCAAGAGGAGATGAACTCGGTTAGATTGAACAAAGAGGGGACATATTCCCTTATAGATTGGACCAAGAGGTGACGAACTTGGTTAGATTAGACAAATATGGGACGAACTCTCTTAGATTGGACCAAGAGGAGGCGAAGTCAGTTATACTGGACAAAGAGGAGACGAACTCGGTTAGTTTTGACCAAGATGAGACGAACTCTCTTAGTATGGACTAAGAGGAGACGAACTCTCTTAGATTGGATCAAAAGGAGACGAACTCGGTTAGATTGGACAAAGAGGAGGCGAACTCTCTAAGATTGTACCTACAGGAGACGAACTCGGTTAGATTAGACAAAGATGGGATGAACTCTCTTAGATTGGACCAAGAGGAGACGAACTCAGTTAGACTGGACAAAGAGGAGGCGAACTCTCTTAGATTGGACGATGAGGACACGAACTCATTTAGATTGGACCAAGAGGTGAGGAACTTGGATAGATTAGACGAAGAGGAGGGGAACTCTCTAAGATTGGACCAAGAGGAGACGAACTCTCTTAGATTGGAGCAAGAGAAGACGAACTCGGTCAGATTGGACAAAGAGGAGACGAACTCTCTAAAATTGTACCAAGAGGAGACGAACTCGGTTAGATTAGACCAAGTTGGGATGAACTCTCATAGATTGGACGAAGAGGAGACGAACTCTCTTAGACTAGACCACGGGGAGACGAAGTCGGTTAGATTGGATTAACAAGAGACGAACACCCTTAGATTGGTCGAAGAGGAGATGAACTTTCTTATATTGGAGCAAGAGGAGATGAACTCGGTTAGATTGAACAAAGAGGGGACAAATTCCCTTATAGATTGGACCAAGAGGTGACGAACTTGGTTAGATTAGACCAATATGGGACGAACTCTCTTAGATTGGACCAAGGGGAGGCGAAGTCGGTGAGACTGGACAAAGAGGAGGCGAACTCGGTCAGTTTAGACCAAGATGAGACGAAATCTCTTAGTTTGCACTATGAGGAGACGAACTCTCTTAGATTGGACCAAGAGGAGACGAACTCGGTTAGATTGGACAAAGAGGAGGCGAACTCTCTTAGATTTGATCATGGGCAGACGAATTTGGTTAGATTGGATTAACTACAGACGAACACCCTTAGATTGGATGAAGATGAGACGAACTTTCTTAGATTGGATCAAGAGGAAATGAACTCGGTTAGATTGAACAAAGAGGTTACAAATTCCCATATAGATTTGACCAAGAGGAGACGAACACGGTTAAATTAGACCAAAATAGGACGAACTCTCTTGGATTGGACCAAGAGGAGGCGAACTCGGTTAGACTGGACAAAGAGGAGGCGAACTCTCTTAGATTGGACAATGAGGACATGAACTCATTTAGATTGGACAAAGAGGTGACGAACATGGATAGATTAGACGAAGAGGAGGGGAACTCTCTTAGATTGGACGAAGAGGAGACGAACTCTCTTAGATTGGAGCAAGAGAAGACGAACTCGGTCAGATTGGACAAAGAGGAGACGAACTCTCTAAGATTGTACCAAGAGGAGACGAACTCGGTTAGATTAGACAAAAATGGGATGAACTCTCTTAGATTGGACGAAGAGGAGACGAACTCTCTTAGACTGGACCAAGGGGAGGCGAAGTCGGTTAGATTGGATTAACTAGAGACGAACACCCTTAGATTGGTCGAAGAGGAGATGAACTTTCTTAGATTGGAGCAAGAGGAGATGAACTCGGTTAGATTGAACAAAGAGGGGACAAATTCCCTTATAGATTGGACCAAGAGGTGACGAACTCGGTTAGATTAGACCAATATGGGACGAACTCTTTTAGATTGGACCAAGGGGAGGCAAAGTCGGCGAAGTCGGTGAGACTGGACAAAGAGGAGGCGAACTCGGTTAGTTTAGACCAAGATGAGACGAAATCTCTTAGTTTGCACTATGAGGAGACGAACTCTCTTAGATTGGACCAAGAGGAGACGAACTCGGTTAGATTGGACAAAGAGGAGGCGAACTCTCTTAGATTTGATTATGGGCAGACGAATTTGGTTAGATTGGATTAACTACAGACGAACACACTTAGATTGGATGAAGAGGAGACGAACTTTCTTAGATTGGATCAAGAGGAGATGAACTCGGTTAGATTGAACAAAGAGGGTACAAATTCCCATATAGATTCGACGAAGAGGAGACAAACTCGGTTAGATTAGACCAAAATAGGATGAACTCTCTTAGATTGGACCAAGAGGAGGTGAACTCGGTTAGACTGGACAAAGAGGAGGCGAACTCTCTTAGATTGGACGATGAGGACACGAACTCATTTAGATTGGACCAAGAGGTGACGAACTTGGATAGATTAGACGAAGAGGAGGGGAACTCTCTAAGATTGGACCAAGAGGAGACGAACTCTCTTAGATTGGAGCAAGAGAAGACGAACTCGGTCAAATTGGACAAAGAGGAGACGAACTCTCTAAGATTGTACCAAGAGGAGACGAACTCGGTTAGATTAGACCAAGATGGGATGAACTCTCTTAGATTGGAAGAAGAGGAGACGAACTCTCTTAGACTGGACCAAGGGGAGACGAACTCGGTCAGATTGGATTAACAAGAGACGAACACCCTTAGATTGGTCGAAGAGGAGATGAACTTTCTTAGATTGGAGCAAGAGGAGATGAACTCGGTTAGATTGAACAAAGAGGGGACAAATTCCCTTATAAATTGGACCAAGAGGTGACGAACTCGGTTAGATTAGACCAATATGGGACGAACTCTCTTAGATTGGACCAAGGGGAGGCAAAGTCGGCGAAGTCGGTGAGACTGGACAAAGAGGAGGCGAACTCGGTTAGTTTAGACCAAGATGAGACGAAATCTCTTAGTTTGCACTATGAGGAGACGAACTCTCTTAGATTGGACCAAGAGGAGACGAACTCGGTTAGATTGGACAAAGAGGAGGCGAACTCTCTTAGATTTGATCATGGGCAGACGAATTTGGTTAGATTGGATTAACTACAGACGAACACACTTAGATTGGATGAAGAGGAGACGAACTTTCTTAGATTGGATCAAGAGGAGATGAACTCGGTTAGATTGAACAAAGAGGGTACAAATTCCCATATAGATTCGACGAAGAGGAGACAAACTCGGTTAGATTAGACCAAAATAGGATGAACTCTCTTAGATTGGACCAAGAGGAGGTGAACTCGGTTAGACTGGAGAAAGAGGAGGCGAACTCTCTTAGATTGGACGATGAGGACACGAACTCATTTAGATTGGACCAAGAGGTGACGAACTTGGATAGATTAGACGAAGAGGAGGGGAACTCTCTAAGATTGGACCAAGAGGAGACGAACTCTCTTAGATTGGAGCAAGAGAAGACGAACTCGGTCAAATTGGACAAAGAGGAGACGAACTCTCTAAGATTGTACCAAGAGGAGACGAACTCGGTTAGATTAGACCAAGATGGCATGAACTCTCTTAGATTGGAAGAAGAGGAGACGAACTCTCTTAGACTGGACCAAGGGGAGACGAACTCGGTTAGATTGGATTAACAAGAGACGAACACCCTTAGATTGGTCGAAGAGGAGATGAACTTTCTTAGATTGGAGCAAGAGGAGATGAACTCGGTTAGATTGAACAAAGAGGGGACAAATTCCCTTATAGATTGGACCAAGAGGTGACGAACTCGGTTAGATTAGACCAATATGGGACGAACTATCTTAGATTGGACCAAGAGGAGGCGAAGTCGGTTAGACTGGACAAAGAGGAGGCGAACTCGGTTAGTTTAGACCAAGATGAGACGAAATCTCTTAGTTTGGACTATGAGGAGACGAACTCTCTTAGATTGGACCAAGAGGAGACGAACTCCGTTAGATTGGACAAAGAGGAGGCGAACTCTCTTAGATTTCATCATGGGCAGACGAATTTGGTTAGATTGGATTAACTACAGACGAACACCCTTAGATTGGATGAAGAGGAGACGAAATTTCTTAGATTGGATCAAGAGGAGATGAACTCGGTTAGATTGAACAAAGAGGGTACAAATTCCCATATAGATTCGACCAAGAGGAGACAAACTCGGTTAGATTAGACCAAAATAGGATGAACTCTCTTTGATTGGACCAAGAGGAGGCGAACTCTCTTAGATTGGACGATGAGGACGCGAACTCATTTAGATTGGACCAAGAGGTGACGAACTCGGTTAGATTGGACAAAGAGGAGGCGAACTCTCTTAGATTTGATCATGGGCAGACGAATTTGGTTAGATTGGATTAACTACAGACGAACACCCTTAGATTGGATGAAGAGGAGACAAACTTTCTTAGATTGGATCAAGAGGAGATGAACTCGGTTTGATTGAACAAAGAGGGTACAAATTCCCATATAGATTGCACCAAGAGGAGACGAACTCGGTTAGATTAGACCAAAATAGGACGAACTCTCTTAGATTGGACCAAGAGGAGGTGAACTCGGTTTGACTGGACAAAGAGGAGGCGAACTCTCTAAGATTGGACGATGAGGACACGAACTCATTTAGATTGAACCAAGAGGTGACGAACTTGGATAGATTAGACGAAGAGGAGGGGAACTCTGTTAGATTGGACAAAGAGGAGACGAACTCTCTTAGATTGGAGCAAGAGAAGACGAACTCGATCAGATTGGATAAAGAGGAGACGAACTCTCTAAGATTGTACAAAGAGGAGACGAACTCGGTTAGATTAGACCAAGATGGGATGAACTCTCTTAGATTGGACGAAGATGAGACGACCTCTCATAGACTGGACCAAGGGGAGACGAAGTCGGTTAGATTGGATTAACTGGAGACGAACACGCTTAGATTGGTCGAAGAGGAGATGAACTTTCTTAGATTGGATCAAGAGGAGATGAACTCGGTTAGATTGAACAAAGAGGGTACAAATTCCCATATAGATTGGACCAAGAGGAGACGAACTCGGTTAAATTAGACCAAAATAGGACGAACTATCTTAGATTGGACCAAGAGGAGGCGAACTCGGTTAGACTGGACAAAGAGGAGGCGAACTCTCTTAGATTGGACAATGAGGACACGAACTCATTTAGATTGGGCCAAGAGGTGACGAACTTGGATAGATTAGACGAAGAGGAGGGGAACTCTCTTAGATTGGACCAAGAGGAGACGAACTCTCTTAGATTGGAGCAAGAGAAGACGAACTCGGTCAGATTGGACAAAGAGGAGACGAACTCTCTAAGATTGTACCAAGAGGAGACGAACTCGGTTAGATTAGACAAAGATGGGATGAACTCTCTTAGATTGGACGAAGAGGAGACGAACTCTCTTAGACTGGACCAATGGGAGACGAAGTCGGTTAGATTGGATTAACTAGAGACGAACACTCTTAGATTGGTCAAAGAGGAGATGAACTTTCTTAGATTGGAGCAAGAGGAGATGAACTCGGTTAGATTGAACAAAGAGGGGACATATTCCCTTATAGATTGGACCAAGAGGTGACGAACTTGGTTAGATTAGACAAATATGGGACGAACTCTCTTAGATTGGACCAAGAGGAGGCGAAGTCAGTTATACTGGACAAAGAGGAGACGAACTCGGTTAGTTTTGACCAAGATGAGACGAACTCTCTTAGTATGGACTAAGAGGAGACGAACTCTCTTAGATTGGATCAAAAGGAGACGAACTCGGTTAGATTGGACAAAGAGGAGGCGAACTCTCTAAGATTGTACCTACAGGAGACGAACTCGGTTAGATTAGACAAAGATGGGATGAACTCTCTTAGATTGGACCAAGAGGAGACGAACTCAGTTAGACTGGACAAAGAGGAGGCGAACTCTCTTAGATTGGACGATGAGGACACGAACTCATTTAGATTGGACCAAGAGGTGAGGAACTTGGATAGATTAGACGAAGAGGAGGGGAACTCTCTAAGATTGGACCAAGAGGAGACGAACTCTCTTAGATTGGAGCAAGAGAAGACGAACTCGGTCAGATTGGACAAAGAGGAGACGAACTCTCTAAAATTGTACCAAGAGGAGACGAACTCGGTTAGATTAGACCAAGTTGGGATGAACTCTCATAGATTGGACGAAGAGGAGACGAACTCTCTTAGACTAGACCAAGGGGAGACGAAGTCGGTTAGATTGGATTAACAAGAGACGAACACCCTTAGATTGGTCGAAGAGGAGATGAACTTTCTTATATTGGAGCAAGAGGAGATGAACTCGGTTAGATTGAACAAAGAGGGGACAAATTCCCTTATAGATTGGACCAAGAGGTGACGAACTCGGTTAGATTAGACCAATATGGGACGAACTCTCTTAGATTGGACCAAGGGGAGGCGAAGTCGGTGAGACTGGACAAAGAGGAGGCGAACTCGGTCAGTTTAGACCAAGATGAGACGAAATCTCTTAGTTTGCACTATGAGGAGACGAACTCTCTTAGATTGGACCAAGAGGAGACGAACTCGGTTAGATTGGACAAAGAGGAGGCGAACTCTCTTAGATTTGATCATGGGCAGACGAATTTGGTTAGATTGGATTAACTACAGACGAACACCCTTAGATTGGATGAAGATGAGACGAACTTTCTTAGATTGGATCAAGAGGAGATGAACTCGGTTAGATTGAACAAAGAGGTTACAAATTCCCATATAGATTTGACCAAGAGGAGACGAACACGGTTAAATTAGACCAAAATAGGACGAACTCTCTTGGATTGGACCAAGAGGAGGCGAACTCGGTTAGACTGGACAAAGAGGAGGCGAACTCTCTTAGATTGGACAATGAGGACATGAACTCATTTAGATTGGACAAAGAGGTGACGAACATGGATAGATTAGACGAAGAGGAGGGGAACTCTCTTAGATTGGACGAAGAGGAGACGAACTCTCTTAGATTGGAGCAAGAGAAGACGAACTCGGTCAGATTGGACAAAGAGGAGACGAACTCTCTAAGATTGTACCAAGAGGAGACGAACTCGGTTAGATTAGACAAAAATGGGATGAACTCTCTTAGATTGGACGAAGAGGAGACGAACTCTCTTAGACTGGACCAAGGGGAGGCGAAGTCGGTTAGATTGGATTAACTAGAGGCGAACACCCTTAGATTGGTCGAAGAGGAGATGAACTTTCTTAGATTGGAGCAAGAGGAGATGAACTCGGTTAGATTGAACAAAGAGGGGACAAATTCCCTTATAGATTGGACCAAGAGGTGACGAACTCGGTTAGATTAGACCAATATGGGACGAACTCTTTTAGATTGGACCAAGGGGAGGCAAAGTCGGCGAAGTCGGTGAGACTGGACAAAGAGGAGGCGAACTCGGTTAGTTTAGACCAAGATGAGACGAAATCTCTTAGTTTGCACTATGAGGAGACGAACTCTCTTAGATTGGACCAAGAGGAGACGAACTCGGTTAGATTGGACAAAGAGGAGGCGAACTCTCTTAGATTTGATCATGGGCAGACGAATTTGGTTAGATTGGATTAACTACAGACGAACACACTTAGATTGGATGAAGAGGAGACGAACTTTCTTAGATTGGATCAAGAGGAGATGAACTCGGTTAGATTGAACAAAGAGGGTACAAATTCCCATATAGATTCGACGAAGAGGAGACAAACTCGGTTAGATTAGACCAAAATAGGATGAACTCTCTTAGATTGGACCAAGAGGAGGTGAACTCGGTTAGACTGGACAAAGAGGAGGCGAACTCTCTTAGATTGGACGATGAGGACACGAACTCATTTAGATTGGACCAAGAGGTGACGAACTTGGATAGATTAGACGAAGAGGAGGGGAACTCTCTAAGATTGGACCAAGAGGAGACGAACTCTCTTAGATTGGAGCAAGAGAAGACGAACTCGGTCAAATTGGACAAAGAGGAGACGAACTCTCTAAGATTGTACCAAGAGGAGACGAACTCGGTTAGATTAGACCAAGATGGGATGAACTCTCTTAGATTGGAAGAAGAGGAGACGAACTCTCTTAGACTGGACCAAGGGGAGACGAACTCGGTTAGATTGGATTAACAAGAGACGAACACCCTTAGATTGGTCGAAGAGGAGATGAACTTTCTTAGATTGGAGCAAGAGGAGATGAACTCGGTTAGATTGAACAAAGAGGGGACAAATTCCCTTATAAATTGGACCAAGAGGTGACGAACTCGGTTAGATTAGACCAATATGGGACGAACTCTCTTAGATTGGACCAAGGGGAGGCAAAGTCGGCGAAGTCGGTGAGACTGGACAAAGAGGAGGCGAACTCGGTTAGTTTAGACCAAGATGAGACGAAATCTCTTAGTTTGCACTATGAGGAGACGAACTCTCTTAGATTGGACCAAGAGGAGACGAACTCGGTTAGATTGGACAAAGAGGAGGCGAACTCTCTTAGATTTGATCATGGGCAGACGAATTTGGTTAGATTGGATTAACTACAGACGAACACACTTAGATTGGATGAAGAGGAGACGAACTTTCTTAGATTGGATCAAGAGGAGATGAACTCGGTTAGATTGAACAAAGAGGGTACAAATTCCCATATAGATTCGACGAAGAGGAGACAAACTCGGTTAGATTAGACCAAAATAGGATGAACTCTCTTAGATTGGACCAAGAGGAGGTGAACTCGGTTAGACTGGAGAAAGAGGAGGCGAACTCTCTTAGATTGGACGATGAGGACACGAACTCATTTAGATTGGACCAAGAGGTGACGAACTTGGATAGATTAGACGAAGAGGAGGGGAACTCTCTAAGATTGGACCAAGAGGAGACGAACTCTCTTAGATTGGAGCAAGAGAAGACGAACTCGGTCAAATTGGACAAAGAGGAGACGAACTCTCTAAGATTGTACCAAGAGGAGACGAACTCGGTTAGATTAGACCAAGATGGCATGAACTCTCTTAGATTGGAAGAAGAGGAGACGAACTCTCTTAGACTGGACCAAGGGGAGACGAACTCGGTTAGATTGGATTAACAAGAGACGAACACCCTTAGATTGGTCGAAGAGGAGATGAACTTTCTTAGATTGGAGCAAGAGGAGATGAACTCGGTTAGATTGAACAAAGAAGGGACAAATTCCCTTATAGATTGGACCAAGAGGTGACGAACTCGGTTAGATTAGACCAAGATGAGACGAAATCTCTTAGTTTGGACTATGAGGAGACGAACTCTCTTAGATTGGACCAAGAGGAGACGAACTCCGTTAGATTGGACAAAGAGGAGGCGAACTCTCTTAGATTTCATCATGGGCAGACGAATTTGGTTAGATTGGATTAACTACAGACGAACACCCTTAGATTGGATGAAGAGGACACGAAATTTCTTAGATTGGATCAAGAGGAGATGAACTCGGTTAGATTGAACAAAGAGGGTACAAATTCCCATATAGATTCGACCAAGAGGAGACAAACTCGGTTAGATTAGACCAAAATAGGATGAACTCTCTTTGATTGGACCAAGAGGAGGCGAACTCTCTTAGATTGGACGATGAGGACGCGAACTCATTTAGATTGGACCAAGAGGTGACGAACTCGGTTAGATTGGACAAAGAGGAGGCGAACTCTCTTAGATTTGATCATGGGCAGACGAATTTGGTTAGATTGGATTAACTACAGACGAACACCCTTAGATTGGATGAAGAGGAGACAAACTTTCTTAGATTGGATCAAGAGGAGATGAACTCGGTTTGATTGAACAAAGAGGGTACAAATTCCCATATAGATTGCACCAAGAGGAGACGAACTCGGTTAGATTAGACCAAAATAGGACGAACTCTCTTAGATTGGACCAAGAGGAGGTGAACTCGGTTTGACTGGACAAAGAGGAGGCGAACTCTCTAAGATTGGACGATGAGGACACGAACTCATTTAGATTGAACCAAGAGGTGACGAACTTGGATAGATTAGACGAAGAGGAGGGGAACTCTGTTAGATTGGACAAAGAGGAGACGAACTCTCTTAGATTGGAGCAAGAGAAGACGAACTCGATCAGATTGGATAAAGAGGAGACGAACTCTCTAAGATTGTACAAAGAGGAGACGAACTCGGTTAGATTAGACCAAGATGGGATGAACTCTCTTAGATTGGACGAAGATGAGACGACCTCTCATAGACTGGACCAAGGGGAGACGAAGTCGGTTAGATTGGATTAACTGGAGACGAACACGCTTAGATTGGTCGAAGAGGAGATGAACTTTCTTAGATTGGAGCAACAGGAGATGAACTCGGTTAGATTGAACAAAGAGGGTACAAATTCCCTTATAGATTGGACCAAGAGGTGACGAACTCGGTTAGATTAGACAAATATGGGACGAACTCTCTTAGATTTGACCAAGAGGAGGCGAAGTCGGTTAGACTGGACAAAGAGGAGGTGAACTCAGTTAGTTTAGACCAAGATGAGACGAACTCTCTTAGTTTGGACTAAGAGGAGACGAACTCTCTTAGATTGGACCAAGAGGAGACGAACCCGGTTAGATTGGACAAAGAGGTGGCGAACTCTCTTAGATTTGATCATGGGCAGACGAACTTGGTTAGATTGGATTAACTACAGACGAACACCCTTAGATTGGATGAAGAGGAGACGAACTTTCTTAGATTGGACGAAGAGGAGGTGAACTCGGTTTGACTGGACAAAGAGGTGGCGAACCCTCTTAAATTGGACGATGAGGACACGAACTCATTTAGATTGAACCAAGAGGTGACGAACTTGGATAGATTAGACGAAGAGGAGGGGAACTCTGTTAGATTGGACAAAGAGGAGACGAACTCTCTTAGATTGGAGCAAGAGAAGACGAACTCGATCAGATTGGACAAAGAGGAGACGAACTCTCTAAGATTGTACCAAGTGGAGACGAACTCAGTTATATTAGACAAAGATGGGATGAACTCTCTTAGATTGGACGAAGAGGAGACGAACTCTCTTAGACTGGACCAAGGGGAGGCGAAGTCGGTTAGATTGGATTAACTAGAGACGAACACCCTTAGATTGGTCGAAGAGGAGATGAACTTTCTTGGATTGGAGCAAGAGGAGATGAACTCGGTTAGATTGAACAAAGAGGGGACAAATTCCCTTATAGATTGGACCAAGAGGTGAAGAACTCGGTTAGATTAGACAAATATGGGACGAACTCTCTTAGATTGGACCTGGAGGAGGCGAAGTCGGTTAGACTGGACAAAGAGGAGTCGAACTCGGTTAGTTTAGACCAAGATGAGACGAACTCTCTTAGTTTGGACTAAGAGGAGACGAACTCTCTTAGATTGCACCAAGAGGAGACGAACTCGGTTAGATTGGACAAAGAGGTGGCGAACTCTCTTAGATTTGATCATGGGCAGACGAACTTGGTTAGATTGGACTAACTACAGACGAACACCCTTAGATTGGATGAAGAGAAGACGAACTTTCTTAGATTGGATCAAGAGGAGATGAACTCGGTTAGATTGAACAAAGAGGGTACAAATTCCCATATAGATTGGACCAAGAGGAGACGAACTCGGTTAGATTAGAAGAGAACAATACGACGAACTCTCTTAGATTGGACCAAGAGGAGGTGAACTCGATTTGACTGGACAAAGAGGAGGCGAAATCTCTTAGATTGGACGATGAGGACACGAACTCATTTAGATTGAACCAAGAGGAGACGAACTCTCTTAGATTGGACCAAGAGGAGACGAACTCTCTTAGATTGGAGCAAGAGAAGACGAACTCGATCAGATTGGACAAAGAGGAGACGAACTCTCTAAGAATGTACCAAGAGGAGACGAACTCGGTTAGATTAGACCAAGATGGGATGAACTCTCTTAGATTGGACGAAGAGGAGAGGAAGTCTCTTAGACTGGACCAAGGGGAGACGAAGTCGGTTAGATTGGATTAACTAGAGACGAACACCCTTAGATTGGTCGAAGAGGAGATGAACTTTCTTAGATTCGAGCAAGAGGAGATGAACTCGGTTAGATTGAACAAAGAGGGGACAAATTCCCTTATAGATTGGACCAAGAGGTGACGAACTCGGTTAGATTGAACAAAGAGGGTACAAATTCCCATATAGATTGGACCAAGAGGAGACGAACTCGGTTAGAGTAGACCAAAATAGGACGAACTCTCTTAGATTGGACAAAGGGGAGGTGAACTCGGTTTGGCTGGACAAAGAGGAGGCGAACTCTCTTAGATTGGACGATGAGGACACGAACTCATTTAGATTGGACCAAGAGGTGACGAACTTGGATAGATTAGACGAAGAGGAGGGGAACTCTCTTAGATTGGACCAAGAGGAGACGAACTGTCTTAGATTGGACCAAGAGGAGACGAACTCTCTTAGATTGGAGCCAGAGAAGACGAACTCGGTCAGATTGGACAAAGAGGAGACGAACTCTCTAAGATTGTACCAAGAGGAGACGAACTCGGTTAGATTAGACCAAGATGGGTTGAACTCTCTTAGATTGGA
Source organism: Melaleuca quinquenervia (assembly GCA_030064385.1). NCBI lineage: Eukaryota > Viridiplantae > Streptophyta > Magnoliopsida > Myrtales > Myrtaceae > Melaleuca > Melaleuca quinquenervia. Next base: position 206,469 of record JAPVXF010000027.1, on the reverse strand, counting down.
CGAAGAGGAGACGAACTCTCTTAGACTGGACCATGGGGAGACGAAGTCGGTTAGATTGGATTAACTAGAGACGAACACCCTTAGATTGGTCGAAAAGGAGATGAACTTTCTTAGATTGGAGCAAGAGGAGATGAACTCGGTTTGATTGAACAAAGAGGGTACAAATTCCCATATAGATTGCACCAAGAGGAGACGAACTCGGTTAGATTAGACCAAAATAGGACGAACTCTCTTAGATTGGACCAAGAGGAGGTGAACTCGGTTTAACTGGACAAATAGGAGGCGAACTCTCTAAGATTGGACGAAGAGGACACGAACTCATTTAGATTGAACCAAGAGGTGACGAACTTGGATAGATTAGACGAAGAGGAGGGGAACACTGTTAGATTGGACAAAGAGGAGACGAACTCTCTTAGATTGGAGCAAGAGAAGACGAACTCGATCAGATTGGACAAAGAGGAGACGAACTCTCTAAGATTGTACCAAGAGGAGACGAACTCGGTTAGATTAGACCAAGATGGGATGAACTCTCTTAGATTGGACGAAGAGGAGACGAACTCTCTTAGACTGGACCAAGGGGAGACGAAGTCGGTTAGATTGGATTAACTGGAGACGAACACGCTTAGATTGGTCGAAGAGGAGATGAACTTTCTTAGATTGGAGCAACAGGAGATGAACTCGGTTAGATTGAACAAAGAGGGTACAAATTCCCTTATAGATTGGACCAAGAGGTGACGAACTCGGTTAGATTAGACAAATATGGGACGAACTCTCTTAGATTTGACCAAGAGGAGGCGAAGTCGGTTAGACTGGACAAAGAGGAGGTGAATTCCGTTAGTTTAGACCAAGATGAGACGAACTCTCTTAGTTTGGACAAAGAGGAGACGAACTCTCTTAGATTGGACCAAGAGGAGACGAACCTGGTTAGATTGGACTAAGAGGAGGCGAACTCTCTTAGATTTGATCATGGGCAGACGAACTTGGTTAGATTGGATTAACTACAGAGGAACACGCTTAGATTGGATGAAGAGGAGACGAACTTTCTTAGATTGGACCAAGAGGAGGTGAACTCGGTTTGACTGGACAAAGAGGTGGCGAACTCTCTTAGATTGGACGATGAGGACACGAACTCATTTAGATTAAACCAAGAGGTGACGAACTTGGATAGATTAGACGAAGAGGAGGGGAACTCTGTTAGATTGGACAAAGAGGAGACGAACTCTCTTAGATTGGAGCAAGAGAAGACGAACTCGATCAGATTGGACAAAGAGGAGACGAACTCTCTAAGATTGTACCAAGAGGAGACGAACTCGGTTATATTAGACAAAGATGGGATGAACTCTCTTAGATTGGACGAAGAGGAGACGAACTCTCTTAGACTGGACCAAGGGGAGGCGAAGTCGGTTAGATTGGATTAACTAGAGACGAACACCCTTAGATTGGTCGAAGAGGAGATGAACTTTCTTGGATTGGAGCAAGAGGAGATGAACTCGGTTAGATTGAACAAAGAGGGGACAAATTCCCTTATAGATTGGACCAAGAGGTGACGAACTCCGTTAGATTAGACAAATATGGGACGAACTCTCTTAGATTGGACCTAGAGGAGGCGAAGTCGGTTAGACTGGACAAAGAGGAGACGAACTCTCTTAGATTGCACCAAGAGGAGACGAACTCGGTTAGATTGGACAAAGAGGTGGCGAACTCTCTTAGATTTGATCATGGGCAGACGAACTTGGTTAGATTGGATTAACTACTGACGAACACCCTTAGATTGGATGAAGAGGAGACGAACTTTCTTAGATTGGATCAAGAGGAGATGAACTCGGTTAGATTGAACAAAGAGGGTACAAATTCCCATATAGATTGGACCAAGTGGAGACGAACTCGGTTAGATTAGAAGAGAACAATACGACGAACTCTCTTAGATTGGACCAAGAGGAGGTGAACTCGATTTGACTGGACAAAGAGGTGGCGAAATCTCTTAGATTGGACGATGAGGACACGAACTCATTTAGATTGGACCAAGAGGTGACGAACTTGGATAGATTAGACGAACAGGAGGGGAACTCTGTTAGATTGGACCAAGAGGAGACGAACTGTCTTAGATTGGAGCAAGAGAAGACGAACTCTCTAAGATTGGACCAAGAGGAGGAGAACTCGGTTTGACTGGACAAAGAGGAGGCGAACTCTCTTAGATTGGACGATGAGGACACGAACTCGTTTAGATTGAACCAAGAGGTGACGAACTTGGATAGATTAGACGAAGAGGAGGGGAACTCTCTTAGATTGGACCAAGAGGAGACGAACTCTCTTAGATTGGACCAAGAGGAGACGAACTCTCTTCGATTGGAGCAAGAGAGGACGAACTCGGTCAGATTGGACAAAGAGGAGACGAACTCTCTAAGATTGTACCAAGAGGAGACGAACTCGGTTAGATTAGACCAAGATGGGATGAACTCTCTTAGATTGGACGAAGAGGAGATGAACTCTCTTAGACTGGACCAAGGGGAGACGAAGTCGGTTAGATTGGATTAACTAGAGACGAACACCTTTAGATTGGTCGAAGAGGAGATGAACTTTCTTAGATCGGAGCAAGAGGAGATAAACTCGGTTAGATTGAACAAAGAGGGGAGAAATTCCCTTATAGATTGGACCAAGAGGTGACGAACTCGGTTAGATTAGACAAATATGGGACGAACTCTCTTAGATTGGACCAAGAGGAGGAGAACTCGATTTGACTGGACAGAGAGGAGGCGAACTCTCTTAGATTGGACGATGAGGATACGAACTCATTTAGATTGGACCAAGAGGTGACGAACTTGGATAGATTTGACGAAGAGGAGGCGAACTCTCTTAGATTGGACCTAGAGGAGACGAACTCTCTTAGATTGGAGCAAGAAAAGACGAACTCGGTCAGATTGGACAAAGAGGAGACGAACTCTCTAAGATTGTACCAAGAGGAGACGAACTCGGTTAGATTAGACCAAGATGGGATGAACTCTTTTAGATTGGACGAAGAGGAGACGAACTCTCTTAGACTGGACAAAGGGGACACGAAGTCGGTTAGATTGGATTAACTAGAGACGATCACCCGAAGATTGGTCGAAGAGTACATGAACTTTCTCAGATTGGAGCAAGAGGAGATGAACTCGGTTAGATTGAACAAAGAGGGGACAAATTCCCTTATAGATTGGACCCAGAGATGACGAACTCGGTCAGATTGGACAAAGAGGAGACGAACTCTCTCAGATTGTACCAAGAGGAGACGAACTCGGTAAGATTAGACCAAGATGGGATGAACTCTCTTAGATTGGACGAAGAGGAGACGAACTCTCTTAGACTGGACCAAGGGGAGACGAAGTCGGTTAGATTGGATTAACTAGAGACAATCACCCCTAGATTGGTCGAAGAGGAGATGAACTTTCTTAGATTGGAGCAAGAGGAGATGAACTCGGTTAGATTGAACAAAGAGGGGACAAATTCCCTTACAGATTGGACCAAGAGGTGACGGACTCGGTTAGATTAGACCAATATGGGACGAACTCTCTTAGATTGGACCAAGAGGAGGCGAAGTCGGTTAGACTGCATAAAGAGGAGACGAACTCGGTTAGTTTAGACCAAGATGAGACGAACTCTCTTAGTTTGGACTAAGAGGAGACGAACTCTCTTGATTGGACCAAGAGGAGACGAACTCGGTTAGGTTGGACAAAGACGAGGCAAACTCTCTTAGATTTGATCATGGGCAGATGAACTTGGTTAGATTGCATTAACTACAGACGAACACCCTTAGATTGGATGAAGAGGAGACGAACTTTCTTAGATTGGATCAAGAGGAGATGAACTCGGTTAGATTGAACAAAGAGGGTACAAATTCCCTTATAGATTGGACCAAGAGGAGACGAACTCGGTTAGATTAGACCAAAATAGGACGAACTATCTTAGATTGGACCAAGAGGAGGTGAACTCTGTTTGACTGGACAAAGAGGACGCGAACTCTCTTAGATTGGACGATGAGGACACAAACTCATTTAGATTGAACCAAGAGGTGACGAACTTGGATAGATTAGACGAACACGAGGGGAACTCTGTTAGATTGGACTAAGAGTAGACGAACTCGATCAGATTGGACAAAGAGGAGAAGAACTCTCTAAGATTGTACCAAGAGGAGACGAACTCGGTTAGATTAGACCAAGATGGGATGAACTCTCTTAAATTGGACGAAGAGGAGACGAAGTCTCTTAGACTGGACCAAGGGGAGACGAAGTCGGTTAGATTGGATTAAATAGAGACGAACACCCTTAGATTGGTCGAAGAGGAGATGAACTTTCTTAGATTGGAGTAAGAGGAGATGAAATCGGTTAGATTGAACAAAGAGGGTACAAAATCCCTTATAGACTGGACCAAGAGGTGACGAACTCGGTTAGATTAGACCAATATGGGACGAACTTTCTTAGATTGGACCAAGAGGAGGAGAACTCGATTTGACTGGACAAAGAGGAGGCGAACTCTCTTAGATTGGACGATGAGGACACGAACTCGTTTAGATTGAACCAAGAGGTGACGAACTTGGATAGATTAGACGAAGAGGAGGGGAACTCTCTTAGATTGGACCAAGAGGAGACGAACTCTCTTAGATTGGAGCAAGAGAAGACGAACTCGGTCAGATTGGACAAAGAGGAGACGAACTCTCTAAGATTGTACCAAGAGGAGACGAACTCGGTTAGATTAGACCCAGATGGGATGAACTCTCTTAGATTGGACGAAGAGGCAACGAACTCTCTTAGACTGGACCAAGGGGAGACGAAGTCGGTTAGATTGGATTAACAAGAGACGAACACCCTTAGATTGGTCGAAGAGGAGATGAACTCGGTTAGATTGAACAAAGAGGGGACAAATTCCCTTATAGATTGGACCAAGAGGTGACGAACTCGGTTAGATTAGACAAATATGGGACAAACTCTCTTAGATTGGACCAAGAGGAGGCGAAGTCGGTTAGACTGGACAAAGAGGAGGCGAACTCTATTAGATTGGACGATGAGGACACGAACTCGTTTAGATTGAACCAAGAGGTGACGAACTTGGATAGATTAGACGAAGAGGAGGGGAACTCTCTTAGATTGGACCAAGAGGAGACGAACTCTCTTAGATTGGAGCAAGAAAAGACGAACTCGGTCAGATTGGACAAAGAAGAGACGAAATCTCTAAGATTGTACCAAGAGGAGACGAACTCGGTTATATTAGACCAAGATGGGATGAACTCTCTTAGATTGGATGAAGAGGAGACGAACTCTCTTAGACTGGACCAAGGGGAGACGAAGTCGGTTAGATTGGATTAACTAGAGACGAACACCCTTAGATTGGTCGAAGAGGAGATGAACTTTCTTAGATTGGAGCAAGAGGAGATGAACTCGGTTAGATTGAACAAAGAGGGTACAAATTCCCTTATAGATTGGACCAAGAGGTGATGAACTCGGTTATATTAGACCAATATAGGACAAACTCTCTTAGATTGGACCAAGAGGAGGCGAAGTCGGTGAGACTGGACAAAGAGGAGGCGAACTCGGTTAGTTTAGAGGAAGATGAGACGAACTCTCTTAGTATGGACTAAAAGGAGACGAACTCTCTTAGATTGGACCAAGAGGAGACGAACTCGGTTAGATTGGACAAAGAGGAGGCGAACTCTCTTAGATTTGATCATGGGCAGACGAACTTGGTTAGATTGGATTAACTAGAGACGAACAACCTTAGATTGGATGAAGAGGAGACGAACTTTCTTAGATTTGATCAAGAGGAGATGAACTCGGTTAGATTGAACATAGAGGGTACAAATTCCCTTATAGATTGGACCAAGAGGAGACGAACTCGGTTAGAATAGACCAAAATAGGACGAACTCTCTTAGATTGGACCAAGAGGAGGTGAACTCGGTTAGACTGGACAAAGAGGACACGAACTCTCTTAGATTGGACGATGAGGATACGAACTCATTTAGATTGGACCAAGAGGTTACGAACTTGGATAGATTTGACGAAGAGGAGGCGAACTCTCTTAGATTGGACCAAGAGGAGACGAACTCTCTTAGATTGGAGCAAGAAAAGACGAACTCGGTCAGATTGGACAAAGAGGAGACGAACTCTCTAAGATTGTACCAAGAGGAGACGAACTCGGTTAGATTAGACCAAGATGGGATGAACTCTCTTAGATTGGACGAAGAGGAGACGAACTCTCTTAGACTGGACAAAGGGGACACGAAGTCGGTTAGATTGGATTAACTAGAGACGATCACCCGAAGATTGGTCGAAGAGTACATGAACTTTCTCAGATTGGAGCAAGAGGAGATGAACTCGGTTAGATTGAACAAAGAGGGGACAAATTCCCTTATAGATTGGACCCAGAGGTGACGAACTCGGTCAGATTGGACAAAGAGGAGACAAACTCTCTCAGATTGTACCAAGAGGAGACGAACTCGGTAAGATTAGACCAAGATGGGATGAACTCTCTTAGATTGGACGAAGAGGAGACGAACTCTCTTAGACTGGACCAAGGGGAGACGAAGTCGGTTAGATTGGATTAACTAGAGACGATCACCCTTAGATTGGTCGAAGAGGAGATGAACTTTCTTAGATTGGAGCAAGAGGAGATGAACTCGGGTAGATTGAACAAAGAGGCTACAAATTCCCTTATAGATTGGACCAAGAGGTGATGAACTCGGTTATATTAGACCAATATAGGACAAACTCTCTTAGATTGGACCAAGAGGAGGCGAAGTCGGTGAGACTGGACAAAGAGGAGGCGAACACGGTTAGTTTAGAGGAAGATGAGACGAACTCTCTTAGTATGGACTAAGAGGAGACGAACTCTCTTAGATTGGACCAAGAGGAGACGAACTCGGTTAGATTGGACAAAGAGGAGGCGAACTCTCTTAGATTTGATCATGGGCAGACGAACTTGGTTAGATTGGATTAACTAGAGACGAACAACCTTAGATTGGATGAAGAGGAGACGAACTTTCTTAGATTTGATCAAGAGGAGATGAACTCGGTTAGATTGAACAAAGAGGGTACAAATTCCCTTATAGATTGGACCAAGAGGAGACGAACTCGGTTAGAATAGACCAAAATAGGACGAACTCTCTTAGATTGGACCAAGAGGAGGTGAACTCGGTTAGACTGGACAAAGAGGACACGAACTCTCTTAGATTGGACGATGAGGATACGAACTCATTTAGATTGGACCAAGAGGTTACGAACTTGGATAGATTTGACGAAGAGGAGGCGAACTCTCTTAGATTGGACCAAGAGGAGACGAACTCTCTTAGATTGGAGCAAGAAAAGACGAACTCAGTCAGATTGGACAAAGAGGAGACGAACTCTCTAAGATTGTACCAAGAGGAGACGAACTCGGTTAGATTAGACCAAGATGGGATGAACTCTCTTAGGTTGGACGAAGAGGAGACGAACTCTCTTAGACTGGACAAAGGGGACACGACGTCGGTTAGATTGGATTAACTAGAGACGATCACCCGAAGATTGGTCGAAGAGTACATGAACTTTCTTAGATTGGAGCAAGAGGAGATGAACTCGGTTAGATTGAACAAAGAGGGGACAAATTCCCTTATAGATTGGACAAAGAGGTGACGAACTCGGTCAGAATGGACAAAGAGGAGACGAACTCTCTCAGATTGTACCAAGAGGAGACGAACTCGGTTAGATTTGACCAAGATGGGATGAACTCTCTTAGATTGGACGATGAGGAGACGAACTCACTTAGACTGGACCAATGGGAGACGAAGTCGGTTAGATTGGATTAACTAGAGACAATCACCCCTAGATTGGTCGAAGAGGAGATGAACTTTCTTAGATTGGAGCAAGAGGAGATGAACTCGGTTAGATTGAACAAAGAGGGGACAAATTCCCTTACAGATTGGACCAAGAGGTGACGAACTCGGTTAGATTAGACCAATATGGGACGAACTCTCTTAGATTGGACCAAGAGGAGGCGAAGTCGGTTAGACTGCATAAAGAGGAGACGAACTCGGTTAGTTTAGACCAAGATGAGACGAACTCTCTTAGTTTGGACTAAGAGGAGACGAACTCTCTTGATTGGACCAAGAGGAGACGAACTCGGTTAGGTTGGACAAAGACGAGGCAAACTCTCTTAGATTTGATCATGGGCAGATGAACTTGGTTAGATTGGATTAACTACAGACGAACACCCTTAGATTGGATGAAGAGGAGACGAACTTTCTTAGATTGGATCAAGAGGAGATGAACTCGGTTAGATTGAACAAAGAGGGTACAAATTCCCTTATAGATTGGACCAAGAGGAGACGAACTCGGTTAGATTAGACCAAAATAGGACGAACTCTCTTAGATTGGACCAAGAGGAGGTGAACTCTGTTTGACTGGACAAAGAGGACGCGAACTCTCTTAGATTGGACGATGAGGACACAAACTCATTTAGATTGAACCAAGAGGTGACGAACTTGGATAGATTAGACGAACACGAGGGGAACTCTGTTAGATTGGACTAAGAGTAGACGAACTCTCTTAGATTGGAGCAAGAGAAGACGAACTCGATCAGATTGGACAAAGAGGAGACGAACTCTCTAAGATTGTACCAAGAGGAGACGAACTCGGTTAGATTAGACCAAGATGGGATGAACTCTCTTAAATTGGACGAAGAGGAGACGAAGTCTCTTAGACTGGACCAAGGGGAGACGAAGTCGGTTAGATTGGATTAAATAGAGACGAACACCCTTAGATTGGTCGAAGAGGAGATGAACTTTCTTAGATTGGAGTAAGAGGAGATGAAATCGGTTAGATTGAACAAAGAGGGTACAAAATCCCTTATAGACTGGACCAAGAGGTGACGAACTCGGTTAGATTAGACCAATATGGGACGAACTTTCTTAGATTGGACCAAGAGGAGGAGAACTCGATTTGACTGGACAAAGAGGAGGCGAACTCTCTTAGATTGGACGATGAGGACACGAACTCGTTTAGATTGAACCAAGAGGTGACGAACTTGGATAGATTAGACGAAGAGGAGGGGAACTCTCTTAGATTGGACCAAGAGGAGACGAACTCTCTTAGATTGGAGCAAGAGAAGACGAACTCGGTCAGATTGGACAAAGAGGAGACGAACTCTCTAAGATTGTACCAAGAGGAGACGAACTCGGTTAGATTAGACCAAGATGGGATGAACTCTCTTAGATTGGACGAAGAGGCAACGAACTCTCTTAGACTGGACCAAGGGGAGACGAAGTCGGTTAGATTGGATTAACAAGAGACGAACACCCTTAGATTGGTCGAAGAGGAGATGAACTTTCATAGATTGGAGCAAGAGGAGATGAACTCGGTTAGATTGAACAAAGAGGGGACAAAATCCCTTATAGATTAGACCAAGAGGTGACGAACTCGGTTAGATTAGACCAATATGGGACGAACTTTCTTAGATTGGACCAAGATGAGGAGAACTCGATTTGACTGGACAAAGAGGAGGCAAACTCTCTTAGATTGGACGATGAGGACACGAACTCGTTTAGATTGAACCAAGAGGTGACGAACTTGGATAGATTAGACGAAGAGGAGGGTAACTCTCGTAGATTGGACCAAGAGGAGACGAACTCTCTTAGATTGGAGCAACAGAAGACGAACTCGGTCAGATTGGACAAAGAGGAGACAAACTCTCTAAGATTGTACCAAGAGGAGACGAACTCGGTTAGATTAGACCAAGATGGGATGAACTCTCTTAGATTGGACGAAGAGGAGACGAACTCTCTTAGACTGGACCAAGGGGAGACGAAGTCGGTTAGATTGGATTAACAAGAGACGAACACCCTTAGATTGGTCGAAGAGGAGATGAACTTTCTTAGATTGGAGCAAGAGGAGATGAACTCGGTTAGATTGAACAAAGAGGGGACAAATTCCCGTATAGATTGGATCAAGAGGTGACGAACTCGGTTAGATTAGACAAATATGGGACGAACTCTCTTAGATTGGACCAAGAGGAGGCGAAGTCGGTTAGACTGGACAAAGAGGAGGCGAACTCTATTAGATTGGACGATGAGGACACGAACTCGTTTAGATTGAACCAAGAGGTGACGAACTTGGATAGATTAGACGAAGAGGAGGGGAACTCTCTTAGATTGGACCAAGAGGAGACGAACTCTCTTAGATTGGAGCAAGAAAAGACGAACTCGGTCAGATTGGACAAAGAAGAGACGAAATCTCTAAGATTGTACCAAGAGGAGACGAACTCGGTTATATTAGACCAAGATGGGATGAACTCTCTTAGATTGGATGAAGAGGAGACGAACTCTCTTAGACTGGACCAAGGGGAGACGAAGTCGGTTAGATTGGATTAACTAGAGACGAACACCCTTAGATTGGTCGAAGAGGAGATGAACTTTCTTAGATTGGAGCAAGAGGAGATGAACTCGGTTAGATTGAACAAAGAGGGTACAAATTCCCTCATAGATTGGACCAAGAGGTGATGAACTCGGTTATATTAGACCAATATAGGACAAACTCTCTTAGATTGGACCAAGAGGAGGCGAAGTCGGTGAGACTGGACAAAGAGGAGGCGAACTCGGTTAGTTTAGAGGAAGATGAGACGAACTCTCTTAGTATGGACTAAGAGGAGACGAACTCTCTTAGATTGGACCAAGAGGAGACGAACTCGGTTAGATTGGACAAAGAGGAGGCGAACTCTCTTAGATTTGATCATGGGCAGACGAACTTGGTTAGATTGGATTAACTAGAGACGAACAACCTTAGATTGGATGAAGAGGATACGAACTTTCTTAGATTTGATCAAGAGGAGATGAACTCGGTTAGATTGAACAAAGAGGGTACAAATTCCCTTATAGATTGGACCAAGAGGAGACGAACTCGGTTAGAATAGACCAAAATAGGACGAACTCTCTTAGATTGGACCAAGAGGAGGTGAACTCGGTTAGACTGGACAAAGAGGACACGAACTCTCTTAGATTGGACGATGAGGATACGAACTCATTTAGATTGGACCAAGAGGTTACGAACTTGGATAGATTTGACGAAGAGGAGGCGAACTCTCTTAGATTGGACCAAGAGGAGACGAACTCTCTTAGATTGGAGCAAGAAAAGACGAACTCGGTCAGATTGGACAAAGAGGAGACGAACTCTCTAAGATTGTACCAAGAGGAGACGAACTCGGTTAGATTATACCAAGATGGGATGAACTCTCTTAGATTGGACGAAGAGGAGACGAACTCTCTTAGACTGGACAAAGGGGACACGAAGTTGGTTAGATTGGATTAACTAGAGACGATCACCCGAAGATTGGTCGAAGAGTACATGAACTTTCTCAGATTGGAGCAAGAGGAGATGAACTCGGTTAGATTGAACAAAGAGGGGACAAATTCCCTTATAGATTGGACCCAGAGGTGACGAACTCGGTCAGATTGGACAAAGAGGAGACGAACTCTCTCAGATTGTACCAAGAGGAGACGAACTCGGTAAGATTAGACCAAGATGGGATGAACTCTCTTAGATTGGACGAAGAGGAGACGAACTCTCTTAGACTGGACCAAGGGGAGACGAAGTCGGTTAGATTGGATTAACTAGAGACGATCACCCTTAGATTGGTCGAAGAGGAGATGAACTTTCTTAGATTGGAGCAAGAGGAGATGAACTCGGTTAGATTGAACAAAGAGGGTACAAATTCCCTTATAGATTGGACCAAGAGGTGATGAACTCGGTTATATTAGACCAATATAGGACAAACTCTCTTAGATTGGACCAAGAGGAGGCGAAGTCGGTGAGACTGGACAAAGAGGAGGCGAACACGGTTAGTTTAGAGGAAGATGAGACGAACTCTCTTAGTATGGACTAAGAGGAGACAAACTCTCTTAGATTGGACCAAGAGGAGACGAACTCGGTTAGATTGGACAAAGAGGAGGCGAACTCTCTTAGATTTGATCATGGGCAGACGAACTTGGTTAGATTGGATTAACTAGAGACGAACAACCTTAGATTGGATGAAGAGGAGACGAACTTTCTTAGATTTGATCAAGAGGAGATGAACTCGGTTAGATTGAACAAAGAGGGTACAAATTCCCTTATAGATTGGACCAAGAGGAGACGAACTCGGTTAGAATAGACCAAAATAGGACGAACTCTCTTAGATTGGACCAAGAGGAGGTGAACTCGGTTAGACTGGACAAAGAGGACACGAACTCTCTTAGATTGGACGATGAGGATACGAACTCATTTAGATTGGACCAAGAGGTTACGAACTTGGATAGATTTGACGAAGAGGAGGCGAACTCTCTTAGATTGGACCAAGAGGAGACGAACTCTCTTAGATTGGAGCAAGAGAAGACGAACTCGGTCAGATTGGACAAAGAGGAGACGAACTCCCTAAGATTGTACTAAGAGGAGACGAACTCGGTCAGAATGGACAAAGAGGAGACGAACTCTCTCAGATTGTACCAAGAGGAGACGAACTCGGTTAGATTAGACCAAGATGGGATGAACTCTCTTAGATTGGACGATGAGGAGACGAACTCACTTAGACTGGACCAAGGGGAGACGAAGTCGGTTAGATTCGATTAACTAGAGACAATCACCCTTAGATTGGTCGAAGAGGAGATGAACTTTCTTAGATTGGAGCCAGAGGTGATGAACTCGGTTAGATTGAACAAAGAGGGGACAGATTCCCTTACAGATTGGACCAAGAGGTGACGAACTCGGTTAGATTAGACCAATATGGGACGAACTCTCTTCGATTGGACCCAGAGGAGGCGAACTCGATTAGACTGCATAAAGAGGAGACGAACTCGGTTAGTTTAGACCAAGATGAGACGAACTCTCTCAATTTGGACTAAGAGGAGACGAACTCTCTCAGATTGGACCAAGAGGAGACGAACTCGGTTAGGTTGGACAAAGACGAGGTGAACTCTCTTAGATTTGATCATGGGCAGATGAACTTGGTTAGATTGGATTAACTACAGACGAACACCCTTAGATTGGATGAAGAGGAGACGAACTTTCTTAGATTGGATCAAGAGGAGATGAACTCGGTTAGATTGAACAAAGAGGGTACAAATTCCCTTATAGATTGGACCAAGAGGAGACGAACTCGGTTAGATTAGACCAAAATAGGACCAACTCTCTTAGATTGGACCAAGAGGAGGTGAACTCGGTTTGACTGGACAAAGAGGACGCGAACTCTCTTAGATTGGACGATGAGGACACGAACTCTTTTAGATTGAACCAAGAGGAGACGAACTTGGATAGATTAGACGAACAGGAAGGGAACTCCGTTAGATTGGACCAAGAGGAGACGAACTCTCTTATATTGGAGCAAGAGAAGACGAACTCGATCAGATTGGACAAAGAGGAGACGAACTCTCTAAGATTGTACCAAGAGGAGTCGAACTCGGTTAGATTAGACCAAGATGGGATGAACTCTCTTAGATTGGACGAAGTGGAGACGAAGTCTCTTAGACTGGACCAAGGGGAGACGAAGTCGGTTAGATTGGATTAAATAGAGACGAACACCCTTAGATTGGTCGAAGAGGAGATGAACTTTCTTAGATTGGAGCAAGAGGAGATGAAATCGGTTAGATTGAACAAAGAGGGTACAAATTCTCATATAGACTGGACCAAGAGGTGACGAACTCAGTTAGATTAGACCAATATGGGACGAACTTTCTTTGATTGGACCAAGAGGAGGCGAACTCGGTTTGACTGGACAAAGAGGAGGCGAACTCTCTTAGATTGGACGATGAGGACACGAACTCGTTTGGATTGAACCAAGAGGTGACGAACTTGGATAGATTAGATGAAGAGGAGGGGAACTCTCTTAGATTGGACCAAGAGGAGACGAACTCTCTTAGATTGGAGCAAGAGAAGACGAACTCGGTCAGATTGGACAAAGAGGAGACGAACTCTCTAAGATTGTACCAAGAGGAGACGAACTCGGTTAGATTAGACCAAGATGGGATGAACTCTTTTAGATTGGACGAAGAGGAGACGAACTCTCTTAGACTGGACCAAGGGGAGACGAAGTCGGTTAGATTGGATTAACTAGAGACGAACACCCTTAGATTGGTCGAAGAGGAGATGAACTTTCTTAGATTGGAGCAAGAGGAGATGAACTCGGTTAGATTGAACAAAGAGGGGACAAATTCCCTTATAGATTGGACCAAGAGGTGACGAACTCGGTTAGATTAGACAAATATGGGACGAACTCTCTTAGATTGGACCAAGAGGAGGCGAAGTCGGTTAGACTGGACAAAGAGGAGGCGAACTTGGTTAGTTTAGACCAAGATGGGACGAACTCTCTTAGTTTGGACTAAGAGGAGACGAACTCTCTTAGATTGGACCAAGAGGAAACGAACTCGGTTAGATTGGACAAAGAGGAGGCGAACTCTCTTAGATTTGATCATGGGTAGACGAACTTGGTTAGATTGGATTAACTACAGACGAACACCTTAGATTGGATGAAGAGGAGACGAACTTTCTTAGATTGGATCAAGAGGAGATGAACTCGGTTAGATTGAACAAAGATGGTACAAATTCCCATATAGATTGGAACAAGAGGAGACGAACTCAGTTAGATTAGACCAAAATAGGACGAACTCTCTTAGATTGGACCAAGACTAGGTGAACTCGGTTTGACTGGACAAAGAGGAGGCGAACTCTCTTAGATTGGACGATGAGGACACGAACTCATTTAGATTGAACCAAGAGGTGACGAACTTGGATAGATTAGACGAAGAGGAGGGGAACTCTCTTAGATTGGACGAAGAGGAGACGAACTCTCTTAGATCGGAGCAAGAGAAGACGAACTCGGCCAGATTGGACAAAGAGGAGATCAACCCTCCAAGATTGTACCAAGAGGAGACGAACTCGGTTAGATTAGACCAAGATGGGATGAACTCTCTTAGATTGGACGAAGAGGAGACGAACTCTCTTAGACTGGACCAAGGGGAGACGAAGTCGGTTACATAGTTTAACTAGAGACGAACACCCTTAGATTGGTCGAAGAGGAGATGAACTTTCTTAGATTGGAGCAAGAGGACATCAACTCGGTTAGATTGAACATAGAGGGGACAAATTCCCTTATAGATTGGACCGAGAGGTGACGAACTCGGTTAGATTAGACCAATATGGGACGAACTCTCTTAGATTGGACCAATAGGAGGCGAAGTCGGTTAGACTGGACAAAGAGGAGGCGAACTCGGTTAGTTTAGACCAAGATGAGACGAACTCTCTTAGTTTGGACAAAGAGGAGACGAACTCTCTTAGATTGGACCAAGAGGAAACGAACTCGGTTAGATTGGACAAAGAGGAGGCGAACTCTCTTAGATTTGATCATGGGCAGACGAACTTGGTTAGATTGGATTAACTACAGACGAACACCCTTAGATTGGATGAAGAGGATACGAACTTTCTTAGATTTGATCAAGAGAAGATGAACTCGGTTAGATTGAACAAAGAGGGTACAAATTCCCTAATAGATTGGACCAAGAGGAGACGAACTCGGTTAGATTAGACCAAAATAGGACGAACTCTCTTAGATTGGACCAAGAGGAGGTGAACTCGGTTTGACTGGACCAAGAGGAGGCGAACTCTCTTAGATTGGACGATGAGGACACGAACTCATTTAGATTGAACCAAGAGGTGACGAACTTGGATAGATTAGACGAAGAGGAGGGGAACACTCTTAGACTGGACCAAGAGGAGACGAACTCTCTTAGATTGGAGCAAGAGAAGACGAACTCGGTCAGATTGGACAAAGAGGAGACGAACTCTCTAAGATTGTACCAAGAGGAGACGAACTCGGTAATATTAGACCAAGATGGGATGAACTCTCTTAGATTGGACGAAGAGGAGACGAACTCTCTTAGGCTGGACCAAGGGGAGACGAAGTCGGTTACATTGGTTTAACTATAGACGAACACCCTTAGATTGGTCGAGGAGGAGATGAACTTTCTTAGATTGGAGCAAGAGGAGATGAACTCGGTTAGATTGAACAAAGAGGGCTCAAATTCCCTAATAGATTGGACCAAGAGGTGACGAACTCGGTTAGATTAGACCAATATGGGAGGAACTCTCTTAGAATGGACCAAGAGGAGCCGAAGTCGGTTAGACTGGACAAAGAGGCGGCGAACTCGGTTAGTTTAGACCAAGATGAGACGAACTCTCTTAGTTTGGACTAAGAGGAGACGAACTCTCTTAGATTGGACCAAGAGGAAACGAACTCGGTTAGATTGGACAAAGTGGAGGGGAACTCTCTTAGATTTGATCATGGGCAGACGAACTTGGTTAGATTGGATTAACTACAGACGAACACCCTTAGATTGGATGAAGAGGAGACGAACTTTCTTAGATTGGATCAAGAGGAGATGAACTCGGTTAGATTGAACAAAGTGGGTACAAATTCCCATATAGATTGGACCAAGAGGAGACGAACTCGGTTAGATTAGACCAAAATAGGACGAACTGTCTTAGATTGGACCAAGAGGAGGTGAACTCGGTTTGACTGGACCAAGAGGAGGCGAACTCTCTTAGATTGGACAATGAGGACACGAACTCATTTAGATTGAACCAAGAGGTGACGAACTTGGATAGATTAGACGAAGAGGAGGGGAACTCTCTTAGATTGGAGCAAGAGGAGACGAACTCTCTTAGATTGGAGCAAGAGAAGACGAACTCGGTCAGATTGGACAAAGAGGAGACGAACTCTCTAAGATTGTACCAAGAGGAGATGAACTCGGTAAGATTAGACCAAGATGGGATGAACTCTCTTAGATTGGACGAAGAGGAGACGAACTCTCTTAGACTGGACCAAGGGGAGACGAAGTCGGTTACATTGGTTTAACTATAGACGAACACACTTAGATTGGTCGAAGAGGAGATGAACTTTCTTAGATTGGAGCAAGAGGAGATGAACTCGGTTAGATTGAACAAAGAGGGCAAAAATTCCCTAATAGATTGGACCAAGAGGTGACGAACTCGGTTAGATTAGACCAATATGGGACGAACTCTCTTAGATTGGACCAAGAGGAGGCGAAGTCGGTTAGACTGGACAAAGAGGAGGGGAACTCGGTTAGTTTAGACCAAGATGAGACGAACTCTCTTAGTTTGGACTAAGAGGAGACGAACTCTCTTAGATTGGACCAAGAGGAAACGAACTCGGTTAGATTGGACAAAGAGGAGGCGAACTCTCTTAGATTTGATCATGTGCAGACGAGCTTGGTTAGATTGGATTAACTACAGACGAACACCAATAGATTGGATGAAGAGGAGACGAACTTTCTTAGATTGGATCAAGAGGAGATGAACTCGGTTAGATTGAACAAAGAGGGTACAAATTCCCATATAGATTGGACCAAGAGGAGACGAACTCGGTTAGATTAGACCAAAATAGGACGAACTGTCTTAGATTGGACCAAGAGGAGGTGAACTCGGTTTGACTGGACAAAGAGGAGGCGAACTCTCTTAGATTGGACGATGAGGACACAAACTCATTTAGATTGAACCAAGAGGTGACGAACTTGGATAGATTAGGCGAAGAGGAGGGGAACTCTCTTAGATTGGACCAACAGGAGACAAACTCTCTTAGATTGGAGCAAGAGAAGACGAACTCGGTCAGATTGGACAAAGAGGAGACGAACTCTCTAAGATTGTACCAAGAGGAGACGAACTCGGTTAGATTAGACCAAGATGGGATGAACTCTCTAAGATTGGACGAAGAGGAGACGAACTCTCTTAGATTGGACCAAGGGGAGACGAAGTCGGTTAGATTGGATTAACTAGAGACGAACACCCTTAGATTGGTCGAAGAGGAGATGAACTTTCTTAGATTGGAGCAAGAGGAGATGAACTCGGTTAGATTGAACAAAGAGGGGACAAATTCCCTTATAGATTGGACCACGAGGTGACAAACTCGGTTAGATTAGACCAATATGGGACGAACTATCTTAGATTGGACAAAGAGGAGCCGAAGTCGGTTAGACTTGACAAAGAGGAGGCGAACTCGGTTAGTTTAGACCAAGATGAGACGAACTCTCTTAGTTTGGACTAAGTGGAGACGAACTCTCTTAGATTGGACCAAGAGGAAACGAACTCGGTTAGATTGGACAAAGAGGAGGGGAACTCTCTTAGATTTGATCATGGGCAGACGAACTTGGTTAGATTGGATTAACTACAGATGAACACCCTTAGATTGGATGAAGAGGAGATGAACTTTCTTAGATTGGATCAAGAGGAGATGAACTCGGTTAGATTGAACAAAGAGGGTACAAATTCCCTTATAGATTGGACCAAAAGGAGACGAACTCGGTTAGATTAGACCAAAAATAGGACGACCTCTCTTAGATTGGACCAAGAGGAGGTGAACTCGGTTAGACTGGACAAAGAGGAGGCGAACTCTCTTAGATTGGACGATGAGGACACGAACTCATTTGGATTGGACCAAGAGGTGACGAACTTGGATAGATTAGACGAAGAGGAGGGGAACTCTCGTAGATTGGACCAAGAGGAGACGAACTCTCTTAGATTGGAGCAACAGAAGACGAATTCGGTCAGATTGGACAAAGAGGAGACAAACTCTCTAAGATTGTACCAAGAGGAGACGAACTCGGTTAGATTAGACCAAGATGGGATGAACTCTCTAAGATTGGACGAAGAGGAGACGAACTCTCTTAGACTGGACCAAGGGGAGACGAAGTCGGTTACATTGGTTTAACTATAGACGAACACACTTAGATTGGTCGAAGAGGAGATGAACTTTCTTAGATTGGAGCAAGAGGAGATGAACTCGGTTAGATTGAACAAAGAGGGCACAAATTCCCTAATAGATTGGACCAAGAGGTGACGAACTCGGTTAGATTAGACCAATATGGGACGAACTCTCTTAGATTGGACCAAGAGGAGGCGAAGTCGGTTAGACCGGACAAAGAGGAGGGGAACTCGGTTAGTTTAGACCAAGATGAGACGAACTCTCTTAGTTTGGACTAAGAGGAGACGAACTCTCTTAGATTGGACCAAGAGGAAACGAACTCGGTTAGATTGGATTAACTACAGACGAACACCAAGAGGAGATGAACTCGGTTAGATTGAACAAAGAGGGTACAAATTCCCATATAGATTGGATGAAGAGGAGACGAACTCGGTTAGATTAGACCAAAAATAGGACGACCTCTCTTAGATTGGACCAAGAGGAGGTGGACTCGGTTTGACTGGACAAAGAGGAGGCGAACTCTCTTAGATTGGACGATGAGGACACGAACTCATTTAGATTGAACCAAGAAGTGACGAACTTGGATAGATTAGACGAAGAGGAGGGGAACTCTCTTAGATTGGACCAAGAGGAGACGAACTCTCTTAGATTGGAGCAAGAGAAGACGAACTCGGTCAGATTGGACAAAGAGGAGACGAACTCTCTAAGATTGTACCAAGAGGAGACGAACTCGGTTAGATTAGACCAAGATGGGATGAGCTCTCTTAGATTGGACGAAGAGGAGACGAACTCTCTTAGGCTGGACCAAGGGGAGACGAAGTCGGTTAGATTGGATTAACTAGAGACGAACACCCTTAGATTGGTCGAAGAGGAGATGAACTTTCTTAGATTAGAGCAAGAGGAGATGAACTCGGTTAGATTGAACAAAGATGGGACAAATTCCCATATAGATTGGACTAAGAGGTGACGAACTCGATTAGATTAGACCAAGATGAGACGAACTCTCTTAGTTTGGACTAAGAGGTGACGAACTCTCTTAGATTGGACCAAGAGGAAACGAACTCGGTTAGATTGGACAAAGAGGAGGCGAACTCTCTTAGATTTGATCATGTGCAGACGAACTTGGTTAGATTGGATTAACTACAGACGAACACCAATAGATTGGATGAAGAGGAGACGAACTTTCTTAGATTGGATCAAGAGGAGATGAACTCGGTTAGATTGAACAAAGAGGGTACAAATTCCCATATAGATTGGACCAAGAGTAGACGAACTCGGTTAGATTAGACCAAAATAGGACGAACTATCTTAGATTGGACCAAGAGGAGGTGGACTCGGTTTGACTGGACAAAGAGGAGGCGAACTCTCTTAGATTGGACGATGAGGACACGAACTCATTTAGATTGAACCAAGAAGTGACGAACTTGGATAGATTAGACAAAGAGGAGGGGAACTCTCTTAGATTGGACCAAGAGGAGACGAACTCTCTTAGATTGGAGCAAGAGAAGACGAACTCGGTCAGATTGGACAAAGAGGAGACGAACTCCCTAAGATTGTACCAAGAGGAGACGAACTCGGTTAGATTAGACCAAGATGGGATGAACTCTCTAAGATTGGACGAAGAGGAGACGAACTCTCTTAGATTGGAGCAACAGAAGACGAACTCGGTCAGATTGGACAAAGAGGAGACAAACTCTCTAAGATTGTACCAAGAGGAGAAAACTCGGTTAGATTAGACCAAGATGGGATGAACTCTCTTAGATTGGACGAAGAGGAGACGAACTCTCTTAGACTGGACCAAGGGGAGACGAAGTCGGTTAGATTGGATTAACTAGAGACGAACACCCTTAGATTGGTCGAAGAGGAGATGAACTTTCTTAGATTGGAGCAAGAGGAGATGAACTCGGTTAGATTGAACAAAGAGGGGACAAATTCCCTTATAGATTGGACCACGAGGTGACGAACTCGGTTAGATTAGACCAATATGGGACGAACTCTCTTAGATTGGACCAAGAGGAGCCGAAGTAGGTTAGACTGGACAAAGAGGAGGCGAACTCGGTTAGTTTAGACCAAGATGAGACGAACTCTCTTAGTTTGGACTAAGTGGAGACGAACTCTCTTAGATTGGACCAAGAGGAAACGAACTCGGTTAGATTGGACAAAGAGGAGGGGAACTCTCTTAGATTTGATCATGGGCAGACGAACTTGGTTAGATTGGATTAACTATAGACGAACACCCTTAGATTGGATGAAGAGGAGATGAACTTTCTTAGATTGGATCAAGAGGAGATGAACTCGGTTAGATTGAACAAAGAGGGTACAAATTCCATTATAGATTGGACCAAAAGGAGACGAACTCGGTTAGATTAGACCAAAATAGGACGAACTCTCTTAGATTGGACCAAGAGGAGGTGAACTCGGTTAGACTGGACAAAGAGGAGGCGAACTCTCTTAGATTGGACGATGAGGACACGAACTCATTTGGATTGGACCAAGAGGTGACGAACTTGGATAGATTAGACGAAGAGGAGGGGAACTCTCGTAGATTGGACCAAGAGGAGACGAACTCTCTTAGATTGGAGCAACAGAAGACGAACTCGGTCAGATTGGACAAAGAGGAGACAAACTCTCTAAGATTGTACCAAGAGGAGACGAACTCGGTTAGATTAGACCAAGATGGGATGAACTCTCTTAGATTGGACGAAGAGGAGACGAACTCTCTTAGACTGGACCAAGGGGAGACGAAGTCGGTTAGATTGGATTAACTAGAGACGAACACCCTTAGATTGGTCGAAGATGAGATGAACTTTCTTAGATTGGATCAAGAGGAGATGAACTCGGTTAGATTGAACAAAGAGGGTACAAATTCCCATATAGATTAGACCAAGAGGAGACGAACTCGGTTAGATTAGACCAAAATAGGACGAACTCTCTTAGATTGGACCAAGAGGAGGTGAACTCGGTTTGACTGGACAAAGAGGAGGCGAACTCTCTTAGATTGGACGATGAGGACACGAACTCATTTAGATTGAACCAAGAGGTGACGAACTTGGATATATTAGGCGAAGAGGAGGGGAACTCTCTTAGATTGGACCAAGAGGAGACGAACTCTCTTAGATTGGAGCAAGAGAAGACGAACTCGGTCAGATTGGACAAAGAGGAGACGAACTCTCTAAGATTGTACCAAGAGGAGACGAACTCGGTTAGATTAGACCAAGATGGGATGAACTCTCTCAGATTGGACAAAGAGGAGACGAACTCTCTTAGATTGGAGCAACAGAAGACGAACTCGGTCAGATTGGACAAAGAGGAGACAAACTCTCTAAGATTGTACCAAGAGGAGACGAACTCGGTTAGATTAGACCAAGTTGGGATGAACTCTCTTAGATTGGACGAAGAGGAGACGAACTCTCTTAGACTGGACCAAGGGGAGACGAAGTCGGTTACATTGGTTTAACTTGAGACGAACACCCTTAGATTGGTCGAAGAGGAGATGAACTTTCTTATATTGGAGCAAGAGGAGATGAACTCGGTTAGATTGAACAAAGATGGGACAAATTCCCTTATAGATTGGACCACGAGGTGACGAACTCGGTTAGATTAGACCAATATGGGACGAACTCTCTTAGATTGGACCAAGAGGATGCGAAGTCGGTTATACTGGACAAAGAGGAGGCGAACTCGGTTAGTTTAGACCAAGATGAGACGAACTCTCTTAGTTTGGACTAAGAGGAGGAGAACTCTCTTAGATTGGACCAAGAGGAAACGAACTCGGTTAGATTGGACAAAGAGGAGGTGAACTCTCTTAGATTTAATCATGGGCAGACGAACTTGGTTAGATTGGATTAACTACAGACGAACACCCTTAGATTGGATGAAGAGGAGACGAACTTTCTTAGATTGGATCAGGAGGAGATGAACTCGGTTAGATTGAACAAAGAGGGTACAAATTCCCATATAGATTGGACCAAGAGGAGACGAACTCGGTTAGATTAGACCAAAATAGGACGAACTCTCTTAAATTGGACCAAGAGGAGGTGAACTCGGTTTGACTGGACAAAGAGGAGGCGAACTCTCTTAGATTGGACGATGAGGACACGAACTCATTTAGATTGAACCAAGAGGTGACGAACTTGGATAGATTAGACGAAGAGGAGGGGAACTCTCTTAGATTGGACCAAGAGGAGACGAACTCTCTAAGATTGTACCAAGAGGAGACGAACTCGGTTAGATTAGACCAAGATGGGATGAACTCTCTAAGATTGGACAAAGAGGAGACGAACTGTCTTAGATTGGAGCAACAGAAGACGAACTCGGTCAGATTGGACAAAGAGGAGACAAACTCTCTAAGATTGTACCAAGAGGAGACGAACTCGGTTAGATTAGACCAAGATGGGATGAACTCTCTAAGATTGGACGAAGAGGAGACGGACACTCTTACACTGGACCAAGGGGAGACGAAGTCGGTTAGATTGGATTAACTAGAGACGAACACCCTTACATTGGTCGAAGAGGAGATGAACTTTCTTAGATTGGAGCAAGAGGAGATGAACTCGGTTAGATTGAACAAAGAGGGGACAAATTCCCTTATAGATTGGACCACGAGGTGACGAACTCGGTTAGATTAGACCAATATGGGACGAACTCTCTTAGATTGGACCAAGAGGAGCCGAAGTCGGTTAGACTGGACAAAGAGGAGGCGAACTCGGTTAGTTTAGCCCAAGATGAGACGAACTCTCTTAGTTTGGACTAAGTGGAGACGAACTCTCTTAGATTGGACCAAGAGGAAACGAACTCGGTTAGATTGGACAAAGAGGAGGGGAACTCTCTTAGATTTGATCATGGGCAGACGAACTTGGTTAGATTGGATTAACTACAGACGAACACCCTTAGATTGGATGAAGAGGAGATGAACTTTCTTAGATTGGATCAAGAGGAGATGAACTCGGTTAGAATGAATAAAGAGGGTACAAATTCCGTTATAGATTGGACCAAAAGGAGACGAACTCGGTTAGATTAGACCAAAATAGGACGAACTCTCTTAGATTGGACCAAGAGGAGGTGAACTCGGTTAGACTGGACAAAGAGGAGGCGAACTCTCTTAGATTGGACGATGAGGACACGAACTCATTTGGATTGGACCAAGAGGTGACGAACTTGGATAGATTAGACGAAGAGGAGGGGAACTCTCGTAGATTGGACCAAGAGGAGACGAACTCTCTTAGATTGGAGCAACAGAAGACGAACTCGGTCAGATTGGACAAAGAGGAGACAAACTCTCTAAGATTGTACCAAGAGGAGACGAACTCGGTTAGATTAGACCAAGATGGGATGAACTCTCTTAGATTGGACGAAGAGGAGACGAACTCTCTTAGACTGGACCAAGGGGAGACGATGTCGGTTACATTGGTTTAACTAGAGACGAACACCCTTAGATTGGTCGAAGAGGAGATGAACTTTCTTAGATTGGAGCAAGAGGAGATGAACTCGGTTAGATTGAACAAAGATGGGACAAATTCCCTTATAGATTGGACCAAGAGGTGACGAACTCGGTTAGATTAGACCAATATGGGACGAACTCTCTTAGATTGGACCAAGAGGATGCGAAGTCGGTTAGACTGGACAAAGAGGAGGCGAACTCGGTTAGTTTAGACCAAGATGAGACGAACTCTCTTAGTTTGGACTAAGAGGAGACGAACTCTCTTAGATTGGACCAAGAGGAAACGAACTCGGTTAGATTGGACAAAGAGGAGGCGAACTCTCTTAGATTTCATCATGGGCAGACGAACTTGGTTAGATTGGATTAACTACAGACGAACACCCTTAGATTGGATGAAGAGGAGACGAACTTTCTTAGATTGGATCAGGAGGAGATGAACTCGGTTAGATTGAACAAAGAGGGTACAAATTTCCATATAGATTGGACCAAGAGGAGACGAACTCGGTTAGATTAGACCAAAATAGGACGAACTCTCTTAAATTGGACCAAGAGGAGGTGAACTCGGTTTGACTGGACAAAGAGGAGGCGAACTCTCTTAGATTGGACGATGAGGACACGAACTCATTTAGATTGAACCAAGAGGTGACGAACTTGGATAGATTAGACGAAGAGGAGGGGAACTCTCTTAGATTGGACCAAGAGGAGACGAACTCTCTTAGATTGGAGCAAGAGAAGACGAACTCGGTCAGATTGGACAAAGAGGAGACGAACTCTCTAAGATTGTACCAAGAGGAGACGAACTCGGTTAGATTAGACCAAGATGGGATGAACTCTCTAAGATTGGACAAAGAGGAGACGAACTCTCTTAGATTGGAGCAACAGAAGACGAACTCGGTCAGATTGGACAAAGAGGAGACAAACTCTCTAAGATTGTACCAAGAGGAGACGAACTCGGTTAGATTAGACCAAGATGGGATGAACTCTCTAAGATTGGACGAAGAGGGGACGGACTCTCTTAGACTGGACCAAGGGGAGACGAAGTCGGTTAGATTGGATTAACTAGAGACGAACACCCTTAGATTGGTCGAAGAGGAGATGAACTTTCTTAGATTGGAGCAAGTGGAGATGAACTCGGTTAGATTGAACAAAGAGGGGACAAATTCCCTTATAGATTGGACCACGAGGTGACGAACTCGGTTAGATTAGACCAATATGGGACGAACTCTCTTCGATTGGACCAAGAGGAGCCGAAGTAGGTTAGACTGGACAAAGAGGAGGCGAACTCGGTTAGTTTAGACCAAGATGAGACGAACTCTCTTAGTTTGGACTAAGAGGAGGAGAACCCTCTTAGATTGGACCAAGATGGGATGAACTCTCTAAGATTGGACAAAGAGGAGACGAACTGTCTTAGATTGGAGCAACAGAAGACGAACTCGGTCAGATTGGACAAAGAGGAGACAAACTCTCTAAGATTGTACCAAGAGGAGACGAACTCGGTTAGATTAGACCAAGATGGGATGAACTCTCTAAGATTGGACGAAGAGGAGACGAACTCTCTTAGTTTGGACTAAGTGGAGACGAACTCTCTTAGATTGGACCAAGAGGAAACGAACTCGGTTAGATTGGACAAAGAGGAGGGGAACTCTCTTAGATTTGATCATGGGCAGACGAACTTGGTTAGATTGGTTTAACCACAGACGAACACCCTTAGATTGGATGAAGTGGAGATGAACTTTCTTAGATTGGATCAAGAGGAGATGAACTCGGTTAGATTGAACAAAGAGGGTACAAATTCCGTTATAGATTGGACCAAAAAGGAGACGAACTCGGTTAGATTAGACCAAAATAGGACGAACTCTCTTAGATTGGACCAAGAGGAGGTGAACTCGGTTAGACTGGACAAAGAGGAGGCGAACTCTCTTAGATTGGACGATGAGGACACGAACTCATTTGGATTGGACCAAGAGGTGACGAACTTGGATAGATTAGACGAAGAGGAGGGGAACTCTCGTAGATTGGACCAAGAGGAGACGAACTCTCTTAGATTGGAGCAACAGAAGACGAACTCGGTCAGATTGGACAAAGAGGAGACAAACTCTCTAAGATTGTACCAAGAGGAGACGAACTCGGTTAGATTAGACCAAGATGGGATGAACTCTCTTAGATTGGACGAAGAGGAGACGAACTCTCTTAGACTGGACCAAGGGGAGACGATGTCGGTTACATTGGTTTAACTAGAGACGAACACCCTTAGATTGGTCGAAGAGGAGATGAACTTTCTTAGATTGGAGCAAGAGGAGATGAACTCGGTTAGATTGAACAAAGATGGGACAAATTCCCTTATAGATTGGACCAAGAGGTGACGAACTCGGTTAGATTAGACCAATATGGGACGAACTCTCTTAGATTGGACCAAGAGGATGCGAAGTCGGTTAGACTGGACAAAGAGGAGGCGAACTCGGTTAGTTTAGACCAAGATGAGACGAACTCTCTTAGTTTGGATTAAGAGGAGACGAACTCTCTTAGATTGGACCAAGAGGAAACGAACTCGGTTAGATTGGACAAAGAGGAGGCGAACTCTCTTAGATTTCATCATGGGCAGACGAACTTGGTTAGATTGGATTAACTACAGACGAACACCCTTAGATTGGATGAAGAGGAGACGAACTTTCTTAGATTGGATCAGGAGGAGATGAACTCGGTTAGATTGAACAAAGAGGGTACAAATTTCCATATAGATTGGACCAAGAGGAGACGAACTCGGTTAGATTAGACCAAAATAGGACGAACTCTCTTAAATTGGACCAAGAGGAGGTGAACTCGGTTTGACTGGACAAAGAGGAGGCGAACTCTCTTAGATTGGACGATGAGGACACGAACTCATTTAGATTGAACCAAGAGGTGACGAACTTGGATAGATTAGACGAAGAGGAGGGGAACTCTCTTAGATTGGACCAAGAGGAGACGAACTCTCTTAGATTGGAGCAAGAGAAGACGAACTCGGTCAGATTGGACAAAGAGGAGACGAACTCTCTAAGATTGTACCAAGAGGAGACGAACTCGGTTAGATTAGACCAAGATGGGATGAACTCTCTAAGATTGGACAAAGAGGAGACGAACTCTCTTAGATTGGAGCAACAGAAGACGAACTCGGTCAGATTGGACAAAGAGGAGACAAACTCTCTAAGATTGTACCAAGAGGAGACGAACTCGGTTAGATTAGACCAAGATGGGATGAAATCTCTAAGATTGGACGAAGAGGAGACGGAATCTCTTAGACTGGACCAAGGGGAGACGAAGTCGGTTAGATTGGATTAACTAGAGACGAACACCCTTAGATTGGTCGAAGAGGAGATGAACTTTCTTAGATTGGAGCAAGAGGAGATGAAC
This sequence comes from Melaleuca quinquenervia, assembly GCA_030064385.1. Taxonomy (NCBI): domain Eukaryota; kingdom Viridiplantae; phylum Streptophyta; class Magnoliopsida; order Myrtales; family Myrtaceae; genus Melaleuca; species Melaleuca quinquenervia. Next base: position 178,903 of record JAPVXF010000027.1, on the reverse strand, counting down.
TCGGTTAGATTGAACAAAGAGGGGACAAATTCCCTTATAGATTGGACCACGAGGTGACGAACTCGGTTAGATTAGACCAATATGGGACGAACTCTCTTAGATTGGACCAAGAGGAGCCGAAGTAGGTTAGACTGGACAAAGAGGAGGCGAACTCGGTTAGTTTAGACCAAGATGAGACGAACTCTCTTAGTTTGGACTAAGTGGAGACGAACTCTCTTAGATTGGACCAAGAGGAAACGAACTCTCTTAGATTGGACGAAGAGGAGACGAACTCTCTTAGACTGGACCAAGGGGAGACGATGTCGGTTACATTGGTTTAACTAGAGACGAACACCCTTAGATTGGTCGAAGAGGAGATGAACTTTCTTACATTGGAGCAAGAGGAGATGAACTCGGTTAGATTGAACAAAGATGGGACAAATGCCCTTATAGATTGGACCAAGAGGTGACGAACTCGGTTAGATTAGACCAATATGGGACGAACTCTCTTAGATTGGACCAAGAGGATGCGAAGTCGGTTAGACTGGACAAAGAGGAGGCGAACTCGGTTAGTTTAGACCAAGATGAGACGAACTCTCTTAGTTTGGACTAAGAGGAGGAGAACTCTCTTAGATTGGACCAAGAGGAAACGAACTCGGTTAGATTGGACAAAGAGGAGGTGAACTCTCTTAGATTTAATCATGGGCAGACGAACTTGGTTAGATTGGATTAACTACAGACGAACACCCTTAGATTGGATGAAGAGGAGACGAAGTTTCTTAGATTGGATCAGGAGGAGATGAACTCGGTTAGATTGAACAAAGAGGGTACAAATTTCCATATAGATTGGACCAAGAGGAGACGAACTCGGTTAGATTAGACCAAAATAGGACGAACTCTCTTAAATTGGACCAAGAGGAGGTGAACTCGGTTTGACTGGACAAAGAGGAGGCGAACTCTCTTAGATTGGACGATGAGGACACGAACTCATTTAGATTGAACCAAGAGGTGACGAACTTGGATAGATTAGACGAAGAGGAGGGGAACTCTCTTAGATTGGACCAAGAGGAGACGAACTCACTTAGATTGGAGCAAGAGAAGACGAACTCGGTCAGATTGGACAAAGAGGAGACGAATTCTCTAAGATTGTACCAAGAGGAGACGAACTCGGTTAGATTAGACCAAGATGGGATGAACTCTCTAAGATTGGACAAAGAGGAGACGAACTCTCTTAGATTGGAGCAACAGAAGACGAACTCGGTCAGATTGGACAAAGAGGAGACAAACTCTCTAAGATTGTACCAAGAGGAGACGAACTCTGTTATATTAGACCAAGATGGGATGAACTCTCTAAGATTGGACGAAGAGGGGACGGACTCTCTTAGACTGGACCAAGGGGAGACGAAGTCGGTTAGATTGGATTAACTAGAGACGAACACCCTTAGATTGGTCGAAGAGGAGATGAACTTTCTTAGATTGGAGCAAGAGGAGATGAACTCGGTTAGATTGAACAAAGAGGGGACAAATTCCCTTATAGATTGGACCACGAGGTGACGAACTCGGTTAGATTAGACCAATATGGGACGAACTCTCTTCGATTGGACCTAGAGGAGCCGAAGTAGGTTAGACTGGACAAAGAGGAGGCGAACTCGGTTAGTTTAGACCAAGATGAGACGAACTCTCTTAGTTTGGACTAAGTGGAGACGAACTCTCTTAGATTGGACCAAGAGGAAACGAACTCTCTTAGATTGGACGAAGAGGAGACGAACTCTCTTAGACTGGACCAAGGGGAGACGATGTCGGTTACATTGGTTTAACTAGAGACGAACACCCTTAGATTGGTCGAAGAGGAGATGAACTTTCTTAGATTGGAGCAAGAGGAGATGAACTCGGTTAGATTGAACAAAGATGGGACAAATTCCCTTATAGATTGGACCAAGAGGTGACGAACTCGGTTAGATTAGACCAATATGGGACGAACTCTCTTAGATTGGACCAAGAGGATGCGAAGTCGGTTAGACTGGACAAAGAGGATGCGAACTCGGTTAGTTTAGACCAAGATGAGACGAACTCTCTTAGTTTGGACTAAGAGGTGGAGAACTCTCTTAGATTGGACCAAGAGGAAACGAACTCGGTTAGATTGGACAAAGAGGAGGTGAACTCTCTTAGATTTAATCATGGGCAGACGAACTTGGTTAGATTGGATTAACTACAGACGAACACCCTTAGATTGGATGAAGAGGAGACGAACTTTCTTAGATTGGATCAGGAGGAGATGAACTCGGTTAGATTGAACAAAGAGGGTACAAATTTCCATATAGATTGGACCAAGAGGAGACGAACTCGGTTAGTTTAGACCAAGATGAGACGAACTCTCTTAGTTTGGACTAAGTGGAGACGAACTCTCTTAGATTGGACCAAGAGGAAACGAACTCTCTTAGATTGGACGAAGAGGAGACGAACTCTCTTAGACTGGACCAAGGGGAGACGATGTCGGTTACATTGGTTTAACTAGAGACGAACACCCTTAGATTGGTCGAAGAGGAGATGAACTTTCTTAGATTGGAGCAAGAGGAGATGAACTCGGTTAGATTGAACAAAGAGGGGACAAATTCCCTTATAGATTGGACCACGAGGTGACGAACTCGGTTAGATTAGACCAATATGGGACGAACTCTCTTAGATTGGACCAAGAGGAGCCGAAGTCGGTTAGACTGGACAAAGAGGAGGCGAACTCGGTTAGTTCAGACCAAGATGAGACGAACTCTCTTAGTTTGGACTAAGTGGAGACGAACTCTCTTAGATTGGACCAAGAGGAAACGAACTCTCTTAGATTGGACGAAGAGGAGACGAACTCTCTTAGACTGGACCAAGGGGAGACGATGTCGGTTACATTGGTTTAACTAGAGACGAACACCCTTAGATTGGTCGAAGAGGAGATGAACTTTCTTATATTGGAGCAAGAGGAGATGAACTCGGTTAGATTGAACAAAGATGGGACAAATTCCCTTATAGATTGGACCAAGAGGTGACGAACTCGGTTAGATTAGACCAATATGGGACGAACTCTCTTAGATTGGACCAAGAGGATGCGAAGTCGGTTAGACTGGACAAAGAGGAGGCGAACTCGGTTAGTTTAGACCAAGATGAGACGAACTCTCTTAGTTTGGACTAAGAGGAGGAGAACTCTCTTAGATTGGACCAAGAGGAAACGAACTCGGTTAGATTGGACAAAGAGGAGGTGAACTCTCTTAGATTTAATCATGGGCAGACGAACTTTGTTAGATTGGATTAACTACAGACGAACACCCTTAGATTGGATGAAGAGGAGACGAAGTTTCTTAGATTGGATCAGGAGGAGATGAACTCGGTTAGATTGAACAAAGAGGGTACAAATTTCCATATAGATTGGACCAAGAGGAGACGAACTCGGTTAGATTAGACCAAAATAGGACGAACTCTCTTAAATTGGACCAAGAGGAGGTGAACTCGGTTTGACTGGACAAAGAGGAGGCGAACTCTCTTAGATTGGACGATGAGGACACGAACTCATTTAGATTGAACCAAGAGGTGACGAACTTGGATAGATTAGACGAAGAGGAGGGGAACTCTCTTAGATTGGACCAAGAGGAGACGAACTCACTTAGATTGGAGCAAGAGAAGACGAACTCGGTCAGATTGGACAAAGAGGAGACGAACTCTCTAAGATTGTACCAAGAGGAGACGAACTCGGTTAGATTAGACCAAGATGGGATGAACTCTCTAAGATTGGACAAAGAGGAGACGAACTCTCTTAGATTGGAGCAACAGAAGACGAACTCGGTCAGATTGGACAAAGAGGAGACAAACTCTCTAAGATTGTACCAAGAGGAGACGAACTCGGTTAGATTAGACCAAGATGGGATGAACTCTCTAAGATTGGACGAAGAGGGGACGGACTCTCTTAGACTGGACCAAGGGGAGACGAAGTCGGTTAGATTGGATTAACTAGAGACGAACACCCTTAGATTGGTCGAAGAGGAGATGAACTTTCTTAGATTGGAGCAAGAGGAGATGAACTCGGTTAGATTGAACAAAGAGGGGACAAATTCCCTTATAGATTGGACCACGAGGTGACGAACTCGGTTAGATTAGACCAATATGGGACGAACTCTCTTAGATTGGACCAAGAGGAGCCGAAGTAGGTTAGACTGGACAAAGAGGAGGCGAACTCGGTTAGTTTAGACCAAGATGAGACGAACTCTCTTAGTTTGGACTAAGTGGAGACGAACTCTCTTAGATTGGACCAAGAGGAAACGAACTCTCTTAGATTGGACGAAGAGGAGACGAACTCTCTTAGACTGGACCAAGGGGAGACGATGTCGGTTACATTGGTTTAACTAGAGACGAACACCCTTAGATTGGTCGAAGAGGAGATGAACTTTCTTACATTGGAGCAAGAGGAGATGAACTCGGTTAGATTGAACAAAGATGGGACAAATGCCCTTATAGATTGGACCAAGAGGTGACGAACTCGGTTAGATTAGACCAATATGGGACGAACTCTCTTAGATTGGACCAAGAGGATGCGAAGTCGGTTAGACTGGACAAAGAGGAGGCGAACTCGGTTAGTTTAGACCAAGATGAGACGAACTCTCTTAGTTTGGACTAAGAGGAGGAGAACTCTCTTAGATTGGACCAAGAGGAAACGAACTCGGTTAGATTGGACAAAGAGGAGGTGAACTCTCTTAGATTTAATCATGGGCAGACGAACTTGGTTAGATTGGATTAACTACAGACGAACACCCTTAGATTGGATGAAGAGGAGACGAACTTTCTTAGATTGGATCAGGAGGAGATGAACTCGGTTAGATTGAACAAAGAGGGTACAAATTTCCATATAGATTGGACCAAGAGGAGACGAACTCGGTTAGATTAGACCAAAATAGGACGAACTCTCTTAAATTGGACCAAGAGGAGGTGAACTCGGTTTGACTGGACAAAGAGGAGGCGAACTCTCTTAGATTGGACGATGAGGACACGAACTCATTTAGATTGAACCAAGAGGTGACGAACTTGGATAGATTAGACGAAGAGGAGGGGAACTCTCTTAGATTGGACCAAGAGGAGACGAACTCACTTAGATTGGAGCAAGAGAAGACGAACTCGGTCAGATTGGACAAAGAGGAGACGAACTCTCTAAGATTGTACCAAGAGGAGACGAACTCGGTTAGATTAGACCAAGATGGGATGAACTCTCTAAGATTGGACAAAGAGGAGACGAACTCTCTTAGATTGGAGCAACAGAAGACGAACTCGGTCAGATTGGACAAAGAGGAGACAAACTCTCTAAGATTGTACCAAGAGGAGACGAACTCGGTTAGATTAGACCAAGATGGGATGAACTCTCTAAGATTGGACGAAGAGGGGACGGACTCTCTTAGACTGGACCAAGGGGAGACGAAGTCGGTTAGATTGGATTAACTAGAGACGAACACCCTTAGATTGGTCGAAGAGGAGATGAACTTTCTTAGATTGGAGCAAGAGGAGATGAACTCGGTTAGATTGAACAAAGAGGGGACAAATTCCCTTATAGATTGGACCACGAGGTGACGAACTCGGTTAGATTAGACCAATATGGGACGAACTCTCTTCGATTGGACCTAGAGGAGCCGAAGTAGGTTAGACTGGACAAAGAGGAGGCGAACTCGGTTAGTTTAGACCAAGATGAGACGAACTCTCTTAGTTTGGACTAAGTGGAGACGAACTCTCTTAGATTGGACCAAGAGGAAACGAACTCTCTTAGATTGGACGAAGAGGAGACGAACTCTCTTAGACTGGACCAAGGGGAGACGATGTCGGTTACATTGGTTTAACTAGAGACGAACACCCTTAGATTGGTCGAAGAGGAGATGAACTTTCTTAGATTGGAGCAAGAGGAGATGAACTCGGTTAGATTGAACAAAGATGGGACAAATTCCCTTATAGATTGGACCAAGAGGTGACGAACTCGGTTAGATTAGACCAATATGGGACGAACTCTCTTAGATTGGACCAAGAGGATGCGAAGTCGGTTAGACTGGACAAAGAGGAGGCGAACTCGGTTAATTTAGACCAAGATGAGACGAACTCTCTTAGTTTGGACTAAGAGGAGGAGAACTCTCTTAGATTGGACCAAGAGGAAACGAACTCGGTTAGATTGGACAAAGAGGAGGTGAACTCTCTTAGATTTAATCATGGGCAGACGAACTTGGTTAGATTGGATTAACTACAGACGAACACCCTTAGATTGGATGAAGAGGAGACGAACTTTCTTAGATTGGATCAGGAGGAGATGAACTCGGTTAGATTGAACAAAGAGGGTACAAATTTCCATATAGATTGGACCAAGAGGAGACGAACTCGGTTAGTTTAGACCAAGATGAGACGAACTCTCTTAGTTTGGACTAAGTGGAGACGAACTCTCTTAGATTGGACCAAGAGGAAACGAACTCTCTTAGATTGGACGAAGAGGAGACGAACTCTCTTAGACTGGACCAAGGGGAGACGATGTCGGTTACATTGGTTTAACTAGAGACGAACACCCTTAGATTGGTCGAAGAGGAGATGAACTTTCTTATATTGGAGCAAGAGGAGATGAACTCGGTTAGATTGAACAAAGATGGGACAAATTCTCTTATAGATTGGACCAAGAGGTGACGAACTCGGTTAGATTAGACCAATATGGGACGAACTCTCTTAGATTGGACCAAGAGGATGCGAAGTCGGTTAGACTGGACAAAGAGGAGGCGAACTCGGTTAGTTTAGACCAAGATGAGACGAACTCTCTTAGTTTGGACTAAGAGGAGGAGAACTCTCTTAGATTGGACCAAGAGGAAACGAACTCGGTTAGATTGGACAAAGAGGAGGTGAACTCTCTTAGATTTAATCATGGGCAGACGAACTTGGTTAGATTGGATTAACTACAGACGAACACCCTTAGATTGGATGAAGAGGAGACGAAGTTTCTTAGATTGGATCAGGAGGAGATGAACTCGGTTAGATTGAACAAAGAGGGTACAAATTTCCATATAGATTGGACCAAGAGGAGACGAACTCGGTTAGATTAGACCAAAATAGGACGAACTCTCTTAAATTGGACCAAGAGGAGGTGAACTCGGTTTGACTGGACAAAGAGGAGGCGAACTCTCTTAGATTGGACGATGAGGACACGAACTCATTTAGATTGAACCAAGAGGTGACGAACTTGGATAGATTAGACGAAGAGGAGGGGAACTCTCTTAGATTGGACCAAGAGGAGACGAACTCACTTAGATTGGAGCAAGAGAAGACGAACTCGGTCAGATTGGACAAAGAGGAGATGAACTCTCTAAGATTGTACCAAGAGGAGACGAACTCGGTTAGATTAGACCAAGATGGGATGAACTCTCTAAGATTGGACAAAGAGGAGACGAACTCTCTTAGATTGGAGCAACAGAAGACGAACTCGGTCAGATTGGACAAAGAGGAGACAAACTCTCTAAGATTGTACCAAGAGGAGACGAACTCGGTTAGATTAGACCAAGATGGGATGAACTCTCTAAGATTGGACGAAGAGGGGACGGACTCTCTTAGACTGGACCAAGGGGAGACGAAGTCGGTTAGATTGGATTAACTAGAGACGAACACCCTTAGATTGGTCGAAGAGGAGATGAACTTTCTTAGATTGGAGCAAGAGGAGATGAACTCGGTTAGATTGAACAAAGAGGGGACAAATTCCCTTATAGATTGGACCACGAGGTGACGAACTCGGTTAGATTAGACCAATATGGGACGAACTCTCTTAGATTGGACCAAGAGGAGCCGAAGTAGGTTAGACTGGACAAAGAGGAGGCGAACTCGGTTAGTTTAGACCAAGATGAGACGAACTCTCTTAGTTTGGACTAAGTGGAGACGAACTCTCTTAGATTGGACCAAGAGGAAACGAACTCTCTTAGATTGGACGAAGAGGAGACGAACTCTCTTAGACTGGACCAAGGGGAGACGATGTCGGTTACATTGGTTTAACTAGAGACGAACACCCTTAGATTGGTCGAAGAGGAGATGAACTTTCTTACATTGGAGCAAGAGGAGATGAACTCGGTTAGATTGAACAAAGATGGGACAAATGCCCTTATAGATTGGACCAAGAGGTGACGAACTCGGTTAGATTAGACCAATATGGGACGAACTCTCTTAGATTGGACCAAGAGGATGCGAAGTCGGTTAGACTGGACAAAGAGGAGGCGAACTCGGTTAGTTTAGACCAAGATGAGACGAACTCTCTTAGTTTGGACTAAGAGGAGGAGAACTCTCTTAGATTGGACCAAGAGGAAACGAACTCGGTTAGATTGGACAAAGAGGAGGTGAACTCTCTTAGATTTAATCATGGGCAGACGAACTTGGTTAGATTGGATTAACTACAGACGAACACCCTTAGATTGGATGAAGAGGAGACGAAGTTTCTTAGATTGGATCAGGAGGAGATGAACTCGGTTAGATTGAACAAAGAGGGTACAAATTTCCATATAGATTGGACCAAAAGGAGACGAACTCGGTTAGATTAGACCAAAATAGGACGAACTCTCTTAAATTGGACCAAGAGGAGGTGAACTCGGTTTGACTGGACAAAGAGGAGGCGAACTCTCTTAGATTGGACGATGAGGACACGAACTCATTTAGATTGAACCAAGAGGTGACGAACTTGGATAGATTAGACGAAGAGGAGGGGAACTCTCTTAGATTGGACCAAGAGGAGACGAACTCACTTAGATTGGAGCAAGAGAAGACGAACTCGGTCAGATTGGACAAAGAGGAGACGAACTCTCTAAGATTGTACCAAGAGGAGACGAACTCGGTTAGATTAGACCAAGATGGGATGAACTCTCTAAGATTGGACAAAGAGGAGACGAACTCTCTTAGATTGGAGCAACAGAAGACGAACTCGGTCAGATTGGACAAAGAGGAGACAAACTCTCTAAGATTGTACCAAGAGGAGACGAACTCGGTTAGATTAGACCAAGATGGGATGAACTCTCTAAGATTGGACGAAGAGGGGACGGACTCTCTTAGACTGGACCAAGGGGAGACGAAGTCGGTTAGATTGGATTAACTAGAGACGAACACCCTTAGATTGGTCGAAGAGGAGATGAACTTTCTTAGATTGGAGCAAGAGGAGATGAACTCGGTTAGATTGAACAAAGAGGGGACAAATTCCCTTATAGATTGGACCACGAGGTGACGAACTCGGTTAGATTAGACCAATATGGGACGAACTCTCTTCGATTGGACCTAGAGGAGCCGAAGTAGGTTAGACTGGACAAAGAGGAGGCGAACTCGGTTAGTTTAGACCAAGATGAGACGAACTCTCTTAGTTTGGACTAAGTGGAGACGAACTCTCTTAGATTGGACCAAGAGGAAACGAACTCTCTTAGATTGGACGAAGAGGAGACGAACTCTCTTAGACTGGACCAAGGGGAGACGATGTCGGTTACATTGGTTTAACTAGAGACGAACACCCTTAGATTGGTCGAAGAGGAGATGAACTTTCTTAGATTGGAGCAAGAGGAGATGAACTCGGTTAGATTGAACAAAGATGGGACAAATTCCCTTATAGATTGGACCAAGAGGTGACGAACTCGGTTAGATTAGACCAATATGGGACGAACTCTCTTAGATTGGACCAAGAGGATGCGAAGTCGGTTAGACTGGACAAAGAGGAGGCGAACTCGGTTAGTTTAGACCAAGATGAGACGAACTCTCTTAGTTTGGACTAAGAGGAGGAGAACTCTCTTAGATTGGACCAAGAGGAAACGAACTCGGTTAGATTGGACAAAGAGGAGGTGAACTCTCTTAGATTTAATCATGGGCAGACGAACTTGGTTAGATTGGATTAACTACAGACGAACACCCTTAGATTGGATGAAGAGGAGACGAACTTTCTTAGATTGGATCAGGAGGAGATGAACTCGGTTAGATTGAACAAAGAGGGTACAAATTTCCATATAGATTGGACCAAGAGGAGACGAACTCGGTTAGTTTAGACCAAGATGAGACGAACTCTCTTAGTTTGGACTAAGTGGAGACGAACTCTCTTAGATTGGACCAAGAGGAAACGAACTCTCTTAGATTGGACGAAGAGGAGACGAACTCTCTTAGACTGGACCAAGGGGAGACGATGTCGGTTACATTGGTTTAACTAGAGACGAACACCCTTAGATTGGTCGAAGAGGAGATGAACTTTCTTAGATTGGAGCAAGAGGAGATGAACTCGGTTAGATTGAACAAAGAGGGGACAAATTCCCTTATAGATTGGACCACGAGGTGACGAACTCGGTTAGATTAGACCAATATGGGACGAACTCTCTTAGATTGGACCAAGAGGAGCCGAAGTCGGTTAGACTGGACAAAGAGGAGGCGAACTCGGTTAGTTTAGACCAAGATGAGACGAACTCTCTTAGTTTGGACTAAGTGGAGACGAACTCTCTTAGATTGGACCAAGAGGAAACGAACTCTCTTAGATTGGACGAAGAGGAGACGAACTCTCTTAGACTGGACCAAGGGGAGACGATGTCGGTTACATTGGTTTAACTAGAGACGAACACCCTTAGATTGGTCGAAGAGGAGATGAACTTTCTTATATTGGAGCAAGAGGAGATGAACTCGGTTAGATTGAACAAAGATGGGACAAATTCCCTTATAGATTGGACCAAGAGGTGACGAACTCGGTTAGATTAGACCAATATGGGACGAACTCTCTTAGATTGGACCAAGAGGATGCGAAGTCGGTTAGACTGGACAAAGAGGAGGCGAACTCGGTTAGTTTAGACCAAGATGAGACGAACTCTCTTAGTTTGGACTAAGAGGAGGAGAACTCTCTTAGATTGGACCAAGAGGAAACGAACTCGGTTAGATTGGACAAAGAGGAGGTGAACTCTCTTAGATTTAATCATGGGCAGACGAACTTGGTTAGATTGGATTAACTACAGACGAACCCCCTTAGATTGGATGAAGAGGAGACGAAGTTTCTTAGATTGGATCAGGAGGAGATGAACTCGGTTAGATTGAACAAAGAGGGTACAAATTTCCATATAGATTGGACCAAGAGGAGACGAACTCGGTTAGATTAGACCAAAATAGGACGAACTCTCTTAAATTGGACCAAGAGGAGGTGAACTCGGTTTGACTGGACAAAGAGGAGGCGAACTCTCTTAGATTGGACGATGAGGACACGAACTCATTTAGATTGAACCAAGAGGTGACGAACTTGGATAGATTAGACGAAGAGGAGGGGAACTCTCTTAGATTGGACCAAGAGGAGACGAACTCTCTTAGATTGGAGCAAGAGAAGACGAACTCGGTCAGATTGGACAAAGAGGAGACGAACTCTCTAAGATTGTACCAAGAGGAGACGAACTCGGTTAGATTAGACCAAGATGGGATGAACTCTCTAAGATTGGACAAAGAGGAGACGAACTCTCTTAGATTGGAGCAACAGAAGACGAACTCGGTCAGATTGGACAAAGAGGAGACAAACTCTCTAAGATTGTACCAAGAGGAGACGAACTCGGTTAGATTAGACCAAGATGGGATGAACTCTCTAAGATTGGACGAAGAGGGGACGGACTCTCTTAGACTGGACCAAGGGGAGACGAAGTCGGTTAGATTGGATTAACTAGAGACGAACACCCTTAGATTGGTCGAAGAGGAGATGAACTTTCTTAGATTGGAGCAAGAGGAGATGAACTCGGTTAGATTGAACAAAGAGGGGACAAATTCCCTTATAGATTGGACCACGAGGTGACGAACTCGGTTAGATTAGACCAATATGGGACGAACTCTCTTCGATTGGACCTAGAGGAGCCGAAGTAGGTTAGACTGGACAAAGAGGAGGCGAACTCGGTTAGTTTAGACCAAGATGAGACGAACTCTCTTAGTTTGGACTAAGTGGAGACGAACTCTCTTAGATTGGACCAAGAGGAAACGAACTCTCTTAGATTGGACGAAGAGGGGACGAACTCTCTTAGACTGGACCAAGGGGAGACGATGTCGGTTACATTGGTTTAACTAGAGACGAACACCCTTAGATTGGTCGAAGAGGAGATGAACTTTCTTAGATTGGAGCAAGAGGAGATGAACTCGGTTAGATTGAACAAAGATGGGACAAATTCCCTTATAGATTGGACCAAGAGGTGACGAACTCGGTTAGATTAGACCAATATGGGACGAACTCTCTTAGATTGGACCAAGAGGATGCGAAGTCAGTTAGACTGGACAAAGAGGAGGCGAACTCGGTTAGTTTAGACCAAGATGAGACGAACTCTCTTAGTTTGGACTAAGAGGAGGAGAACTCTCTTAGATTGGACCAAGAGGAAACGAACTCGGTTAGATTGGACAAAGAGGAGGTGAACTCTCTTAGATTTAATCATGGGCAGACGAACTTGGTTAGATTGGATTAACTACAGACGAACACCCTTAGATTGGATGAAGAGGAGACGAACTTTCTTAGATTGGATCAGGAGGAGATGAACTCGGTTAGATTGAACAAAGAGGGTACAAATTTCCATATAGATTGGACCAAGAGGAGACGAACTCGGTTAGTTTAGACCAAGATGAGACGAACTCTCTTAGTTTGGACAAAGTGGAGACGAACTCTCTTAGATTGGACCAAGAGGAAACGAACTCTCTTAGATTGGACGAAGAGGAGACGAACTCTCTTAGACTGGACCAAGGGGAGACGATGTCGGTTACATTGGTTTAACTAGAGACGAACACCCTTAGATTGGTCGAAGAGGAGATGAACTTTCTTAGATTGGAGCAAGAGGAGATGAACTCGGTTAGATTGAACAAAGAGGGGACAAATTCCCTTATAGATTGGACCACGAGGTGACGAACTCGGTTAGATTAGACCAATATGGGACGAACTCTCTTAGATTGGACCAAGAGGAGCCGAAGTCGGTTAGACTGGACAAAGAGGAGGCGAACTCGGTTAGTTTAGACCAAGATGAGACGAACTCTCTTAGTTTGGACTAAGTGGAGACGAACTCTCTTAGATTGGACCAAGAGGAAACGAACTCTCTTAGATTGGACGAAGAGGAGACGAACTCTCTTAGACTGGACCAAGGGGAGACGATGTCGGTTACATTGGTTTAACTAGAGACGAACACCCTTAGATTGGTCGAAGAGGAGATGAACTTTCTTATATTGGAGCAAGAGGAGATGAACTCGGTTAGATTGAACAAAGATGGGACAAATTCCCTTATAGATTGGACCAAGAGGTGACGAACTCGGTTAGATTAGACCAATATGGGACGAACTCTCTTAGATTGGACCAAGAGGATGCGAAGTCGGTTAGACTGGACAAAGAGGAGGCGAACTCGGTTAGTTTAGACCAAGATGAGACGAACTCTCTTAGTTTGGACTAAGAGGAGGAGAACTCTCTTAGATTGGACCAAGAGGAAACGAACTCGGTTAGATTGGACAAAGAGGAGGTGAACTCTCTTAGATTTAATCATGGGCAGACGAACTTGGTTAGATTGGATTAACTACAGACGAACACCCTTAGATTGGATGAAGAGGAGACAAACTTTCTTAGATTGGATCAGGAGGAGATGAACTCGGTTAGATTGAACAAAGAGGGTACAAATTTCCATATAGATTGGAACAAGAGGAGTCGAACTCGGTTAGATTAGACCAAAATAGGACGAACTCTCTTAAATTGGACCAAGAGGAGGTGAACTCGGTTTAACTGGACAATGAGGAGGCGAACTCTCTTAGATTGGACGATGAGGACACGAACTCATTTAGATTGAACCAAGAGGTGACGAACTTGGATAGATTAGACGAAGAGGAGGGGAACTCTCTTAGATTGGACCAAGAGGAGACGAACTCTCTTAGATTGGAGCAAGAGAAGACGAACTCGGTCAGATTGGACAAAGAGGAGACGAACTCTCTAAGATTGTACCAAGAGGAGACGAACTCGGTTAGATTAGACCAAGATGGGATGAACTCTCTAAGATTGGACAAAGAGGAGACGAACTCTCTTAGATTGGAGCAACAGAAGACGAACTCGGTCAGATTGGACAAAGAGGAGACAAACTCTCTAAGATTGTACCAAGAGGAGACGAACTCGGTAAGATTAGACCAAGATGGGATGAACTCTCTAAGATTGGACGAAGAGGAGACGGACTCTCTTAGACTGGACCAAGGGGAGACGAAGTCGGTTAGATTGGATTAACTAGAGACGAACACCCTTAGATTGGTCGAAGAGGAGATGAACTTTCTTAGATTGTAGCAAGAGGAGATGAACTCGGTTAGATTGAACAAAGAGGGGACAAATTCCCTTATAGATTGGACCACGAGGTGACGAACTCGGTTAGATTAGACCAATATGGGACGAACTCTCTTAGATTGGACCAAGAGGAGCCGAAGTCGGTTAGACTGGACAAAGAGGAGGCGAACTCGGTTAGTTTAGACCAAGATGAGACGAACTCTCTTAGTTTGGACTAAGTGGAGACGAACTCTCTTAGATTGGACCAAGAGGAAACGAACTCGGTTAGATTGGACAAAGAGGAGGGGAACTCTCTTAGATTTGATCATGGGCAGACGAACTTGGTTAGATTGGATTAACTACAGACGAACACCCTTAGATTGGATGAAGAGGAGATGAACTTTCTTAGATTGGATCAAGAGGAGATGAACTCGGTTAGATTGAACAAAGAGGGTACAAATTCCCTTATAGATTGGACCAAAAGGAGACGAACTCGGTTAGATTAGACCAAAATAGGACGAACTCTCTTAGATTGGACCAAGAGGAGGTGAACTCGGTTAGACTGGACAAAGAGGAGGCGAACTCTCTTAGATTGGACGATGAGGACACGAACTCATTTGGATTGGACCAAGAGGTGACGAACTTGGATAGATTAGACGAAGAGGAGGGGAACTCTCGTAGATTGGACCAAGAGGAGACGAACTCTCTTAGATTGGAGCAACAGAAGACGAACTCGGTCAGATTGGACAAAGAGGAGACAAACTCTCTAAGATTGTACCAAGAGGAGACGAACTCGGTTAGATTAGACCAAGATGGGATGAACTCTCTTAGATTGGACGAAGAGGAGACGAACTCTCTTAGACTGGACCAAGGGGAGACGATGTCGGTTACATTGGTTTAACTAGAGACGAACACCCTTAGATTGGTCGAAGAGGAGATGAACTTTCTTAGATTGGAGCAAGAGGAGATGAACTCGGTTAGATTGAACAAAGATGGGACAAATTCCCTTATAGATTGGACCAAGAGGTGACGAACTCGGTTAGATTAGACCAATATGGGACGAACTCTCTTAGATTGGACCAAGAGGATGCGAAGTCGGTTAGACTGGACAAAGAGGAGGCGAACTCGGTTAGTTTAGACCAAGATGAGACGAACTCTCTTAGTTTGGACTAAGAGGAGGAGAACTCTCTTAGATTGGACCAAGAGGAAACGAACTCGGTTAGATTGGACAAAGAGGAGGTGAACTCTCTTAGATTTAATCATGGGCAGACGAACTTGGTTAGATTGGATTAACTACAGACGAACACCCTTAGATTGGATGAAGAGGAGACGAACTTTCTTAGATTGGATCAGGAGGAGATGAACTCGGTTAGATTGAACAAAGAGGGTACAAATTTCCATATAGATTGGACCAAGAGGAGACGAACTCGGTTAGATTAGACCAAAATAGGACGAACTCTCTTAAATTGGACCAAGAGGAGGTGAACTCGGTTTGACTGGACAAAGAGGAGGCGAACTCTCTTAGATTGGACGATGAGGACACGAACTCATTTAGATTGAACCAAGAGGTGACGAACTTGGATAGATTAGACGAAGAGGAGGGGAACTCTCTTAGATTGGACCAAGAGGAGACGAACTCTCTTAGATTGGAGCAAGAGAAGACGAACTCGGTCAGATTGGACAAAGAGGAGACGAACTCTCTAAGATTGTACCAAGAGGAGACGAACTCGGTTAGATTAGACCAAGATGGGATGAACTCTCTAAGATTGGACAAAGAGGAGACGAACTCTCTTAGATTGGAGCAACAGAAGACGAACTCGGTCAGATTGGACAAAGAGGAGACAAACTCTCTAAGATTGTACCAAGAGGAGACGAACTCGGTTTGACTGGACAAAGAGGAGGCGAACTCTCTTAGATTGGACGATGAGGACACGAACTCATTTAGATTGAACCAAGAGGTGACGAACTTGGATAGATTAGACGAAGAGGAGGGGAACTCTCTTAGATTGGACCAAGAGGAGACGAACTCTCTTAGATTGGAGCAAGAGAAGACGAACTCGGTCAGATTGGACAAAGAGGAGACGAACTCTCTAAGATTGTACCAAGAGGAGACGAACTCGGTTAGATTAGACCAAGATGGGATGAACTCTCTAAGATTGGACGAAGAGGGGACGGACTCTCTTAGACTGGACCAAGGGGAGACGAAGTCGGTTAGATTGGATTAACTAGAGACGAACACCCTTAGATTGGTCGAAGAGGAGATGAACTTTCTTAGATTGGAGCAAGAGGAGATGAACTCGGTTAGATTGAACAAAGAGGGGACAAATTCCCTTATAGATTGGACCACGAGGTGACGAACTCGGTTAGATTAGACCAATATGGGACGAACTCTCTTCGATTGGACCTAGAGGAGCCGAAGTAGGTTAGACTGGACAAAGAGGAGGCGAACTCGGTTAGTTTAGACCAAGATGAGACGAACTCTCTTAGTTTGGACTAAGTGGAGACGAACTCTCTTAGATTGGACCAAGAGGAAACGAACTCTCTTAGATTGGACGAAGAGGAGACGAACTCTCTTAGACTGGACCAAGGGGAGACGATGTCGGTTACATTGGTTTAACTAGAGACGAACACCCTTAGATTGGTCGAAGAGGAGATGAACTTTCTTAGATTGGAGCAAGAGGAGATGAACTCGGTTAGATTGAACAAAGATGGGACAAATTCCCTTATAGATTGGACCAAGAGGTGACGAACTCGGTTAGATTAGACCAATATGGGACGAACTCTCTTAGATTGGACCAAGAGGATGCGAAGTCGGTTAGACTGGACAAAGAGGAGGCGAACTCGGTTAGTTTAGACCAAGATGAGACGAACTCTCTTAGTTTGGACTAAGTGGAGACGAACTCTCTTAGATTGGACCAAGAGGAAACGAACTCGGTTAGATTGGACAAAGAGGAGGGGAACTCTCTTAGATTTGATCATGGGCAGACGAACTTGGTTAGATTGGATTAACTACAGACGAACACCCTTAGATTGGATGAAGAGGAGACGAACTTTCGTAGATTGGATCAAGAGGAGATGAACTCGGTTAGATTGAACAAAGAGGGTACAAATTCCCTTATAGATTGGACCAACAGGAGACGAACTCGGTTAGATTAGACCAAAATAGGACGAACTCTCTTAGATTGGACCAAGAGGAGGTGAACTCGGTTAGACTGGACAAAGAGGAGGCGAACTCTCTTAGATTGGACGATGAGGACACGAACTCATTTGGATTGGACCAAGAGGTGACGAACTTGGATAGATTAGACGAAGAGGAGGGGAACTCTCGTAGATTGGACCAAGAGGAGACGAACTCTCTTAGATTGGAGCAACAGAAGACGAACTCGGTCAGATTGGACAAAGAGGAGGCAAACTCTCTAAGATTGTACCAAGAGGAGACGAACTCGGTTAGATTAGACCAAGATGGGATGAACTCTCTTAGATTGGACGAAGAGGAGACGAACTCTCTTAGACTGGACCAAGGGGAGACGATGTCGGTTACATTGGTTTAACCAGAGACTAACACCCTTAGATTGGCCGAAGAGGAGATGAACTTTCTTAGATTGGAGCAAGAGGAGATGAACTCGGTTAGATTGAACAAAGATGGGACAAATTCCCTTATAGATTGGACCAAGAGGTGAAGAACTCGGTTAGATTAGACCAATATGGGACGAACTCTCTTAGATTGGACCAAGAGGATGCGAAGTCG
This sequence comes from Melaleuca quinquenervia, assembly GCA_030064385.1. Classification (NCBI taxonomy): domain Eukaryota; kingdom Viridiplantae; phylum Streptophyta; class Magnoliopsida; order Myrtales; family Myrtaceae; genus Melaleuca; species Melaleuca quinquenervia. The sequence goes on along the minus strand of JAPVXF010000027.1, from coordinate 160,910 downwards.
GTTAGATTGGACAAAGAGGAAGCGAACTCGGTTAGTTTAGACCAAGATGAGACGAACTCTCTTAGTTTGGACTAAGAGGAGACGAACTCTCTTAGATTGGACCAAGAGGAAACGAACTCGGTTAGATTGGACAAAGAGGAGGCGAACTCTCTTAGATTTGATCATGGGCAGACGAACTTGGTTAGATTGGATTAACTACAGACGAACACCCTTAGATTGGATGAAGAGGAGACGAACTTTCTTAGATTGGATCAGGAGGAGATGAACTCGGTTAGATTGAACAAAGAGGGTACATATTCCAATATAGATTGGACCAAGAGGAGACGAACTCGGGTTAGATTAGACCAAAGTAGGACGAACTCTCTTAGATTGGACCAAGAGGAGGTGAACTCGGTTTGACTGGACAAAGAGGAGGCGAACTCTCTTAGATTGGACGATGAGGACACGAACTCATTTAGATTGAACCAAGAGGTGACGAACTTGGATAGATTAGACGAAGAGGAGGGGAAATCTCTAGGACTGAACCAAGAGGAGACGAACTCTCTTAGATTGGAGCAAGAGAAGACGAACTCGGTCAGATTGGACAAAGAGGAGACAAACTCTCTAAGATTGTACCAAGAGGAGACGATCTCGGTTAGATTAGACCAAGATGGGAAGAACTCTCTAAGATTGGACGAAGAGGAGACGAACTTTCTTAGACTGGACCAAGGGGAGACGAAGTCGGTTAGATTGGATTAACTAGAGACGAACACCCTTTGATTGGTCGAGGAGGAGATGAACTTTCTTTGATTGGAGCAAGAGGAGATGAACTCGGTTAGATTGAACAAAGAGGGCACAAATTCCCTTATAGATTGGACCAAGAGGTGACGAACTCGGTTAGATTAGACCAATATGGGACGAACTCTCTTAGATTGGACCAAGAGGAGCCGAAGTCGGTTAGATTGGACAAAGAGGAGGCGAACTCGGTTAGTTTAGACCAAGATGAGAAGAACTCTCTTAGTTTGGACTAAGAGGAGACGAACTCTCTTAGATTGGACCAAGAGGAAACGAACTCGGTTAGATTGGACAAAGAGGAGGGGAACTCTCTTAGATTTGATCTTGGGCAGACGAACTTGGTTAGATTGGATTAACTACAGACGAACACCCTTAGATTGGATGAAGAGAAGACGAACTTTCTTAGATTGGATCAGGAGGAGATGAACTCGGTTAGATTGAACAAAGAGGGTACAAATTCCTATATAGATTGGACCAAGAGGAGACGAACTCGGTTAGATTAGACCAAAATAGGACGAACTCTCTTAGATTGGACCAAGAGGAGGTGAACTCGGTTTGACTAGACAAAAAGGAGGCGAAATCTCTTAGATTGGACGATGAGGGCACGAACTCATTTAGATTGAACCAAGAGGTGACGAACTTGGATAGATTAGACGAAGAGGAGGGGAAATCTCTTAGATTGGACCAAGAGGAGACGAACTCTCTTAGATTAGAGCAAGAGAAGACGAACTCGGTCAGATTGGACAAAGAGGAGACGAACTCTCTAAGATTGTACCAAGAGGAGACGAACTCGGTTAGATTAGACCAAGATGGGATGAACTCTCTAAGATTGGACAAAGAGGAGACGAACTGTCTTAGATTGGTGCAACAGAAGACGAACTCGGTCAGATTGGACAAAGAGGAGACAAACTCTCTAAGATTGTACCAAGAGGAGACGAACTCGGTTAGATTAGACCAAGATGGGATGAACTCTCTAAGATTGGACGAAGAGGAGACGGACTCTCTTAGACTGGACCAAGGGGAGACGAAGTCGGTTAGATTGGATTAACTAGAGACGAACACCCTTAGATTGGTCGAAGAGGAGATGAACTTTCTTAGATTGGAGCAAGAGGAGATGAACTCGGTTAGATTGAAGAAAGAGGGGACAAATTCCCTTATAGATTGGACCACGAGGTGACGAACTCGGTTAGATTAGACCAATATGGGACGAACTCTCTTAGATTGGACGAACAGGAGCCGAAGTCGGTTAGACTGGACAAAGAGGAGGCGAACTCGGTTAGTTTAGACCAAGATGAGACGAACTCTCTTAGTTTGGACTAAGTGGAGACGAACTCTCTTAGATTGGACCAAGAGGAAACGAACTCGGTGAGATTGGACAAAGAGGAGGGGAACTCTCTTAGATTTGATCATGGGCAGACGAACTTGGTTAGATTGGATTAACTACAGACGAACACCCTTAGATTGGATGAAGAGGAGAGGAAATTCCTTAGATTGGATCAAGAGGAGATGAACTCGGTTAGATTGAACAAAGAGGGTACAAATTCCCTTATAGATTGGACCAAAAGGAGACGAACTCGGTTAGATTAGACCAAAATAGGACGAACTCTCTTAGATTGGACCAAGAGGAGGTGAACTCGGTTAGACTGGACAAAGAGGAGGCGAACTCTCTTAGATTGGACGATGAGGACACGAACTCATTTGGATTGGACCAAGAGGTGACGAACTTGGATAGATTAGACGAAGAGGAGGGGAACTCTCGTAGATTGGACCAAGAGGAGACGAACTCTCTTAGATTGGAGCAAGAGAAGACGAACTCGGTCAGATTGGACAAAGAGGAGACAAACTCACTAAGATTGTACCAAGAGGAGACGAACTCGGTTAGATTAGACCAAGATGGGATGAACTCTCTTAGATTGGACGAAGAGGAGACGAACTCTCTTAGACTGGACCAAGGGGAGACGATGTCGGTTACATTGGTTTAACCAGAGACTAACACCCTTAGATTGGCCGAAGAGGAGATGAACTTTCTTAGATTGGAGCAAGAGGAGATGAACTCGGTTAGATTGAACAAAGATGGGACAAATTCCCTTATAGATTGGACCAAGAGGTGAAGAACTCGGTTAGATTAGACCAATATGGGACGAACTCTCTTAGATTGGACCAAGAGGATGCGAAGTCGGTTAGATTGGACAAAGAGGAAGCGAACTCGGTTAGTTTAGACCAAGATGAGACGAACTCTCTTAGTTTGGACTAAGAGGAGACGAACTCTCTTAGATTGGACCAAGAGGAAACGAACTCGGTTAGATTGGACAAAGAGGAGGCGAACTCTCTTAGATTTGATCATGGGCAGACGAACTTGGTTAGATTGGATTAACTACAGACGAACACCCTTAGATTGGATGAAGAGGAGACGAACTTTCTTAGATTGGATCAGGAGGAGATGAACTCGGTTAGATTGAACAAAGAGGGTACATATTCCAATATAGATTGGACCAAGAGGAGACGAACTCGGGTTAGATTAGACCAAAGTAGGACGAACTCTCTTAGATTGGACCAAGAGGAGGTGAACTCGGTTTGACTGGACAAAGAGGAGGCGAACTCTCTTAGATTGGACGATGAGGACACGAACTCATTTAGATTGAACCAAGAGGTGACGAACTTGGATAGATTAGACGAAGAGGAGGGGAAATCTCTAGGACTGAACCAAGAGGAGACGAACTCTCTTAGATTGGAGCAAGAGAAGACGAACTCGGTCAGATTGGACAAAGAGGAGACAAACTCTCTAAGATTGTACCAAGAGGAGACGATCTCGGTTAGATTAGACCAAGATGGGAAGAACTCTCTAAGATTGGACGAAGAGGAGACGAACTTTCTTAGACTGGACCAAGGGGAGACGAAGTCGGTTAGATTGGATTAACTAGAGACGAACACCCTTTGATTGGTCGAGGAGGAGATGAACTTTCTTTGATTGGAGCAAGAGGAGATGAACTCGGTTAGATTGAACAAAGAGGGCACAAATTCCCTTATAGATTGGACCAAGAGGTGACGAACTCGGTTAGATTAGACCAATATGGGACGAACTCTCTTAGATTGGACCAAGAGGAGCCGAAGTCGGTTAGATTGGACAAAGAGGAGGCGAACTCGGTTAGTTTAGACCAAGATGAGAAGAACTCTCTTAGTTTGGACTAAGAGGAGACGAACTCTCTTAGATTGGACCAAGAGGAAATGAACTCGGTTAGATTGGACAAAGAGGAGGGGAACTCTCTTAGATTTGATCTTGGGCAGACGAACTTGGTTAGATTGGATTAACTACAGACGAACACCCTTAGATTGGATGAAGAGAAGACGAACTTTCTTAGATTGGATCAGGAGGAGATGAACTCGGTTAGATTGAACAAAGAGGGTACAAATTCCTATATAGATTGGACCAAGAGGAGACGAACAGAGTTAGATTAGACCAAAATAGGACGAACTCTCTTAGATTGGACCAAGAGGAGGTGAACTCGGTTTGACTGGACAAAAAGGAGGCGAACTCTCTTAGATTGGACGATGAGGGCACGAACTCATTTAGATTGAACCAAGAGGTGACGAACTTGGATAGATTAGACGAAGAGGAGGGGAAATCTCTTAGATTGGACCAAGAGGAGACGAACTCTCTTAGATTAGAGCAAGAGAAGACGAACTCGGTCAGATTGGACAAAGAGGAGACGAACTCTCTAAGATTGTACCAAGAGGAGACGAACTCGGTTAGATTAGACCAAGATGGGATGAACTCTCTAAGATTGGACAAAGAGGAGACGAACTGTCTTAGATTGGTGCAACAGAAGACGAACTCGGTCAGATTGGACAAAGAGGAGACCAACTCTCTAAGATTGTACCAAGAGGAGACGAACTCGGTTAGATTAGACCAAGATGGGATGAACTCTCTAAGATTGGACGAAGAGGAGACGGACTCTCTTAGACTGGACCAAGGGGAGACGAAGTCGGTTAGATTGGATTAACTAGAGACGAACACCCTTAGATTGGTCGAAGAGGAGATGAACTTTCTTAGATTGGAGCAAGAGGAGATGAACTCGGTTAGATTGAAGAAAGAGGGGACAAATTCCCTTATAGATTGGACCACGAGGTGACGAACTCGGTTAGATTAGACCAATATGGGACGAACTCTCTTAGATTGGACGAACAGGAGCCGAAGTCGGTTAGACTGGACAAAGAGGAGGCGAACTCGGTTAGTTTAGACCAAGATGAGACGAACTCTCTTAGTTTGGACTAAGTGGAGACGAACTCTCTTAGATTGGACCAAGAGGAAACGAACTCGGTGAGATTGGACAAAGAGGAGGGGAACTCTCTTAGATTTGATCATGGGCAGACGAACTTGGTTAGATTGGATTAACTACAGACGAACACCCTTAGATTGGATGAAGAGGAGAGGAACTTCCTTAGATTGGATCAAGAGGAGATGAACTCGGTTAGATTGAACAAAGAGGGTACAAATTCCCTTATAGATTGGACCAAAAGGAGACGAACTCGGTTAGATTAGACCAAAATAGGACGAACTCTCTTAGATTGGACCAAGAGGAGGTGAACTCGGTTAGACTGGACAAAGAGGAGGCGAACTCTCTTAGATTGGACGATGAGGACACGAACTCATTTGGATTGGACCAAGAGGTGACGAACTTGGATAGATTAGACGAAGAGGAGGGGAACTCTCGTAGATTGGACCAAGAGGAGACGAACTCTCTTAGATTGGAGCAAGAGAAGACGAACTCGGTCAGATTGGACAAAGAGGAGACAAACTCTCTAAGATTGTACCAAGAGGAGACGAACTCGGTTAGATTAGACCAAGATGGGATGAACTCTCTTAGATTGGACGAAGAGGAGACGAACTCTCTTAGACTGGACCAAGGGGAGACGATGTCGGTTACATTGGTTTAACTAGAGACGAACACCCTTAGATTGGTCGAAGAGCAGATGAACTTTCTTAGATTGGAGCAAGAGGAGATGAACTCGGTTAGATTGAACAAAGATGGGACAAATTCCCTAATAGATTGGACCAAGAGGTGACGAACTCGGTTAGATTAGACCAATATGGGACGAACTCTCTTAGATTGGACCAAGAGGATGCGAAGTCGGTTAGACTGGACAAAGAGGAGGCGAACTCGGTTAGTTTAGACCAAGATGAGACGAACTCTCTTAGTTTGGACTAAGAGGAGACGAACTCTCTTAGATTGGACCAAGAGGAAACGAACTCGGTTAGATTGGACAAAGAGGAGGCGAACTCTCTTAGATTTCATCATGGGCAGACGAACTTGGTTAGATTGGATTAACTACAGACGAACACCCTTAGATTGGATGAAGAGGAGACGAACTTTCTTAGATTGGATCAGGAGGAGATGAACTCGGTTAGATTGAACAAAGAGGGTACAAATTCCCATATAGATTGGACCAAGAGGAGACGAACTCGGTTAGATTAGACCAAAATAGGACGAACTCTCTTAAATTGGACCAAGAGGAGGTGAACTCGGTTTGACTGGACAAAGAGGAGGCGAACTCTCTTAGATTGGATGATGAGGACACGAACTCATTTAGATTGAACCAAGAGGTGACGAACTTGGATAGATTAGACGAAGAGGAGGGGAACTCTCTTAGATTGGACCAAGAGGAGACGAACTCTCTTAGATTGGAGCAACAGAAGACGAACTCGGTCAGATTGGACAAAGAGGAGACGAACTCTCTAAGAATGTACCAAGAGGAGACGAACTCGGTTAGATTAGACCAAGATGGGATGAACTCTCTAAGATTGGACAAAGAGGAGACGAACTCCCTTAGATTGGAGGAACAGAAGACGAACTCGGTCAGATTGGACAAAGAGGAGACAAACTCTCTAAGATTGTACCAAGAGGAGACGAACTCGGTTAGATTAGACCAAGATGGGACGAACTCTCTTAGATTGGACCAAGAGGATGCGAAGTCGGTTAGACTGGACACAGAGGAGGCGAACTCGGTTAGTTTAGACCAAGATGAGAAGAACTCTCTTAGTTTGGACTAAGAGGAGACGAACTCTCTTAGATTGGACCAAGAGGAAACGAACTCGGTTAGATTGGACAAAGAGGAGGCGAACTCTCTTAGATTTCATCATGGGCAGACGAACTTGGTTAGATTGGATTAACTACAGACGAACACCCTTAGATTGGATGAAGAGGAGACGAACTTTCTTAGATTGGATCAGGAGGAGATGAACTCGGTTAGATTGAACAAAGAGGGGACAAATTCCCTTATAGATTGGACCACGAGGAGACGAACTCGGTTAGATTAGACCAATATGGGACGAATTCTCTTAGATTGGACGAACAAGAGCCGAAGTCGGTTAGACTGGACAAAGAGGAGGCGAACTCGGTTAGTTTAGACCAAGATGAGACGAACTCTCTTAGTTTGGACTAAGTGGAGACGAACTCTCTTAGATTGGACCAAGAGGAAACGAACTCGGTTAGATTGGACAAAGAGGAGGGGAACTCTCTTAGATTTGATCATGGGCAGACGAACTTGGTTAGATTGGATTAACTACAGACGAACACCCTTAGATTGGATGAAGAGGAGACGAACTTTCTTAGATTGGATCAAGAGGAGATGAACTCGGTTAGATTGAACAAAGAGGGTACAAATTCCCTTATAGATTGGACCAAGAGGAGACGAACTCGGTTAGATTAGAAGAGAACAATACGACGAACTCTCTTAGATTGGACCAAGAGGATGCGAAGTCGGTTAGACTGGACAAAGAGGAGGCGAACTCGGTTAGTTTAGACCAAGATGAGACGAACTCTCTTAGTTTGGACTAAGAGGAGACGAACTCTCTTAGATTGGACCAAGAGGAAACGAACTCGGTTAGATTGGACAAAGAGGAGGCGAACTCTCTTAGATTTCATCATGGGCAGACGAACTTGGTTAGATTGGATTAACTACAGACGAACACCCTTAGAGTGGATGAAGAGGAGACGAACTTTCTTAGATTGGATCAGGAGGAGATGAACTCGGTTAGATTGAACAAAGAGGGTACAAATTCCCATATAGATTGGACCAAGAGGAGACGAACTCGTTTATATTAGACCAAAATAGGACGAACTCTCTTAAATTGGACCAAGAGGAGGTGAACTCGGTTTGACTGGACAAAGAGGAGGCGAACTCTCTTAGATTGGACGATGAGGACACGAACTCATTTAGATTGAACCAAGAGGTGACGAACTTGGATAGATTAGACGAAGAGGAGGGGAACTCTCTTAGATTGGACCAAGAGGAGACGAACTCTCTTAGATTGGAGCAAGAGAAGACGAACTCGGTTAGATTGGACAAAGAGGAGACGAACTCTCTAAGATTGTACCAAGAGGAGACGAACTCGGTTAGATTAGACCAAGATGGGATGAACTCTCTAAGATTGGACAAAGAGGAGACGAACTCTCTTAGATTGGAGGAACAGAGGACGAACTCGGTCAGATTGGACAAAGAGGAGACAAACTCTCTAAGATTGTACCAAGAGGAGACGAACTCGGTTAGATTAGACCAAGATGGGATGAACTCTCTAAGAATGGACCAAGAGGTGACGAACTCGGTTAGATTAGACCAATATGGGACGAACTCTCTTAGATTGGACCAAGAGGATGCGAAGTCGGTTAGACTGGACACAGAGGAGGCGAACTCGGTTAGTTTAGACCAAGATGAGAAGAACTCTCTTAGTTTGGACTAAGAGGAGACGAACTCTCTTAGATTGGACCAAGAGGAAACGAACTCGGTTAGATTGGACAAAGAGGAGGTGAACTCTCTTAGATTTGATCATGGGCAGACGAAGTTGGTTAGATTGGATTAACTAGAGACGAACACCCTTAGATTGGATGAAGAGGAGACGAACTTTCTTAGATTGGATCAGGAGGAGATGAACTCGGTTAAATTGAACAAAGAGGGGACAAATTCCCTTATAGATTGGACCACGAGGTGACGAACTCGGTTAGATTAGACCAATATGGGACGAACTCTCTTAGATTGGACGAACAGGAGCTGAAGTCGGTTAGACTGGACAAAGAGGAGGCGAACTCGGTTAGTTTAGACCAAGATGAGACGAACTCTCTTAGTTTGGACTAAGTGGAGACGAACTCTCTTAGATTGGACCAAGAGGAAACGAACTCGGTTAGATTGGACAAAGAGGAGGGGAACTCTCTTAGATTTGATCATGGGCAGACGAACTTGGTTAGATTGGATTAACTACAGACGAACACCCTTAGATTGGATGAAGAGGAGATGAACTTTCTTAGATTGGATCAAGAGGAGATGAACTCGGTTAGATTGAACAAAGAGGGTACAAATTCCCTTATAGATTGCACCAAAAGGAGACGAACTCGGTTAGATTAGACCAAAATAGGACGAACTCTCTTAGATTGGACCAAGAGGAGGTGAACTCGGTTAGACTGGACAAAGAGGAGGCGAACTCTCTTAGATTGGACGATGAGGACACGAACTCATTTGGATTGGACCAAGAGGTGACGAACTTGGATAGATTAGACGAAGAGGAGGGGAACTCTCGTAGATTGGACCAAGAGGAGACGAACTCTCTTAGATTGGAGCAAGAGAAGACGAACTCGGTCAGATTGGACAAAGAGGAGACAAACTCTCTAAGATTGTACCAAGAGGAGACAAACTCGGTTAGATTAGACCAAGATGGGATGAACTCTCTTAGATTGGACGAATAGGAGACGAACTCTCTTAGACTGGACCAAGGGGAGACGATGTCGGTTACATTGGTTTAACTAGAGACGAACACCCTTAGATTGGTCGAAGAGGAGATGAACTTTCTTAGATTGGAGCAAGAGGAGATGAACTCGGTTAGATTGAACAAAGATGGGACAAATTCCCTTATAGACTGGACCAAGAGGTAACGAACTCGGTTAGATTAGACCAATATGGGACGAACTCTCTTTGATTGGACCAAGAGGAGCCAAAGTCGGTTAGACTGGACAAAGAGGAGGCGAACTCGGTTAGTTTAGACCAAGATGAGAAGAACTCTCTTAGTTTGGACTAAGAGGAGACGAACTCTCTTAGATTGGACCAAGAGGAAACGAACTCGGTTAGATTGGACAAAGAGGAGGCGAACTCTCTTAGATTTGATCATGGGCAGACGAAGTTGGTTAGATTGGATTAACTACAGACGAACACCCTTAGATTGGATGAAGAGGAGACGAACTTTCTTAGATTGGATCAGGAGGAGATGAACTCGGTTAGATTGGACAAAGAGGGTACAAATTCCCATATAGATTGGACCAAGAGGAGACGAACTCGGTTAGATTAGACCAAAATAGGACGAACTCTCTTAGATTGGACCAAGAGGAGGTGAACTCGGTTTGACTGGACAAAGAGGAGGCGAACTCTCTTAGATTGGACGATGAGGACACGAACTCATTTAGATTGAACCAAGAGGTGACGAACGTGGATAGATTAGACGAAGAGGAGGGGAAATCTCTTAGATTGGACCAAGAGGAGACGAACTCTCTTAGATTGGAGCAAGAGAAGACGAACTCGGTCAGATTGGACAAAGAGGAGACGAACTCTCTAAGATTGTACCAAGAGGAGACGAACTCGGTTAGATTAGACCAAGATGGGATGAACTTTCTAAGATTGGACGAAGAGGAGACGAACTCTCTTAGATTGGAGCAAGAGAAGACGAACTCGGTCAGATTGGACAAAGAGGAGACGAACTCTCTAAGATTGTACCAAGAGGAGACGAACTCGGTTAGATTAGACCAAGATGGGATGAACTCTCTAAGATTGGACGAAGAGGAGACGAACTCTCTTAGACTGGACCAAGGGGAGACGATGTCGGTTAGATTGGATTAACTAGAGACGAACACCCTTAGATTGGTCGTAGAGGAGATGAACTTTCTTAGATTGGAGCAAGAGGAGATGAACTCGGTTAGATTAGACCAAAATAGGACGAACTCTCTTAGATTGGACCAAGAGGAGGTGAACTCGGTTTGACTGGACAAAGAGGAGGCGAACTCTCTTAGATTGGACGATGAGGACACGAACTCATTTAATTGAACCAAGAGGTGACGAACTTGGATAGATTAGACGAAGAGGAGGGGAACTCTCGTAGATTGGACCAAGAGGAGACGAACTCTCTTAGATTGGAGCAAGAGAAGACGAACTCGGTCAGATTGGACAAAGAGGAGACAAACTCTCTAAGATTGTACCAAGAGGAGACGAACTCGGTTAGATTAGACCAAGATGGGATGAACTCTCTTAGATTGGACGAAGAGGAGACGAACTCTCTTAGACTGGACCAAGGGGAGACGATGTCGGTTACATTGGTTTAACTAGAGACGAACACCCTTAGATTGGTCGAAGAGGAGATGAACTTTCTTAGATTGGAGCAAGAGGAGATGAACTCGGTTAGATTGAACAAAGATGGGACAAATTCCCTAATAGATTGGACCAAGAGGTGACGAACTCGGTTAGATTAGACCAATATGGGACGAACTCTCTTAGATTGGACCAAGAGGATGCGAAGTCGGTTAGACTGGACAAAGAGGAGGCGAACTCGGTTAGTTTAGACCAAGATGAGACGAACTCTCTTAGTTTGGACTAAGAGGAGACGAACTCTCTTAGATTGGACCAAGAGGAAACGAACTCGGTTAGATTGGACAAAGAGGAGGCGAACTCTCTTAGATTTCATCATGGGCAGACGAACTTGGTTAGATTGGATTAACTACAGACGAACACCCTTAGATTGGATGAAGAGGAGACGAACTTTCTTAGATTGAATCAGGAGGAGATGAACTCGGTTAGATTGAACAAAGAGGGTACAAATTCCCATATAGATTGGACCAAGAGGAGACGAACTCGGTTAGATTAGACCAAAATAGGACGAACTCTCTTAAATTGGACCAAGAGGAGGTGAACTCGGTTTGACTGGACAAAGAGGAGGCGAACTCTCTTAGATTGGATGATGAGGACACGAACTCATTTAGATTGAACCAAGAGGTGACGAACTTGGATAGATTAGACGAAGAGGAGGGGAACTCTCTTAGATTGGACCAAGAGGAGACGAACTCTCTTAGATTGGAGCAAGAGAAGACGAACTCGGTCAGATTGGACAAAGAGGAGACGAACTCTCTAAGATTGTACCAAGAGGAGACGAACTCGGTTAGATTAGACCAAGATGGGATGAACTCTCTAAGATTGGACAAAGAGGAGACGAACTCCCTTAGATTGGAGGAACAGAAGACGAACTCGGTCAGATTGGACAAAGAGGAGACAAACTCTCTAAGATTGTACCAAGAGGAGACGAACTCGGTTAGATTAGACCAAGATGGGATGAACTCTCTAAGAATGGACCAAGAGGTGACGAACTCGGTTAGATTAGACCAATATGGGACGAACTCTCTTAGATTGGACCAAGAGGATGCGAAGTCGGTTAGACTGGACAGAGAGGAGGCGAACTCGGTTAGTTTAGACCAAGATGAGAAGAACTCTCTTAGTTTGGACTAAGAGGAGACGAACTCTCTTAGATTGGACCAAGAGGAAACGAACTCGGTTAGATTGGACAAAGAGGAGGCGAACTCTCTTAGATTTCATCATGGGCAGACGAACTTGGTTAGATTGGATTAACTACAGACGAACACCCTTAGATTGGATGAAGAGGAGACGAACTTTCTTAGATTGGATCAGGAGGAGATGAACTCGGTTAGATTGAACAAAGAGGGGACAAATTCCCTTATAGATTGGACCACGAGGTGACGAACACGGTTAGATTAGACCAATATGGGACGAATTCTCTTAGATTGGACGAACAGGAGCCGAAGTCGGTTAGACTGGACAAAGAGGAGGCGAACTCGGTTAGTTTAGACCAAGATGAGACGAACTCTCTTAGTTTGGACTAAGTGGAGACGAACTCTCTTAGATTGGACCAAGAGGAAACGAACTCGGTTAGATTGGACAAAGAGGAGGGGAACTCTCTTAGATTTGATCATGGGCAGACGAACTTGGTTAGATTGGATTAACTACAGACGAACACCCTTAGATTGGATGAAGAGGAGACGAACTTTCTTAGATTGGATCAAGAGGAGATGAACTCGGTTAGATTGAACAAAGAGGGTACAAATTCCCTTATAGATTGGACCAAGAGGAGACGAACTCGGTTAGACTGGACAAAGAGGAGGCGAACTCGGTTAGTTTAGACCAAGATGAGAAGAACTCTCTTAGTTTGGACTAAGAGGAGACGAACTCTCTTAGATTGGACCAAGAGGAAACGAACTCGGTTAGATTGGACAAAGAGGAGGCGAACTCTCTTAGATTTGATCATGGGCAGACGAAGTTGGTTAGATTGGATTAACTACAGACGAACACCCTTAGATTGGATGAAGAGGAGACGAACTTTCTTAGATTGGATCAGGAGGAGATGAACTCGGTTAGATTGAACAAAGAGGGCATATATTCCCTTATAGATTGGACCAAGAGGTGACGAACTCGGTTAGATTAGACCAATATGGGACGAACTCTCTTAGATTGGACCAAGAGGAGCCGAAGTCGGTTAGACTGGACAAAGAGGAGGTGAACTCGATTAGTTTAGACCAAGATGAGAAGAACTCTCTTAGTTTGGACTAAGAGGAGACGAACTCTCTTAGATTGGACCAAGAGGAAACGAACTCAGTTAGATTGGACAAAGAGGAGGGGAACTCTCTTAGATTTGATCTTGGGCAGACGAACTTGGTTAGATTGGATTAACTACAGACGAACACCCTTAGATTGGATGAAGAGGAGACGAACTTTCTTAGATTGGATCAAGAGGAGATGAACTCGGTTAGATTGGAAAAAGAGGGTACAAATTCCCATATAAATTGGACCAAGAGGAGACGAACTCGGTTAGATTAGACCAAAATAGGACGAACTCTCTTAGATTGGACCAAGAGGAGGTGAACTCGGTTTGACTGGACAAAAAGGAGGCGAACTCTCTTAGATTGGACGATGAGGACACGAACTCATTTAGATTGAACCAAGAGGTGACGAACTTGGATAGATTAGAGGAAGAGGAGGGGAAATCTCTTAGATTGGACCAAGAGGAGACGAACTCTCTTAGATTGGAGCAAGAGAAGACGAACTCGGTCAGATTGGACAAAGAGGAGACGAACTCTCTAAGATTGTACCAAGAGGAGACGAACTCGGTTAGATTAGACCAAGATGGGATGAACTCTCTAAGATTGGACGAAGAGGAGACGAACTCTCTTAGACTGGACCAAGGGGAGACGAAGTCGGTTAGATTGGTTTAACTAGAGACGAACACCCTTAGATTGGTCGAAGAGGAGATGAACTTTCTTAGATTGGAGCAAGAGGAGATGAACTCGGTTAGATTGAACAAAGATGGGACAAATTCCCTTATAGATTGGACCAAGAGGTGACGAACTCGGTTAGATTAGACCAATATGGGACGAACTCTCTTTGATTGGACCAAGAGGAGCCGAAGTCGGTTAGACTGGACAAAGTGGAGGCGAACTCGGTTAGTTTAGACCAAGATGAGAAGAACTCTCTTTGTTTGGACTAAGAGGAGACGAACTCTCTTAGATTGGACCAAGAGGAAACGAACTCAGTTAGATTGGACAAAGAGGAGGGGAACTCTCTTAGATTTGATCTTGGGCAGACGAACTTGGTTAGATTGGATTAACTACAGACGAACACCCTTAGATTGGATGAAGAGGAGACGAACTTTCTTAGATTGGATCAAGAGGAGATGAACTCGGTTAGATTGGACAAAGAGGGTACAAATTCCCATATAGATTGGACCAAGAGGAGACGAACTCGGTTAGATTAGACCAAAATAGGACGAACTCTCTTAGATTGGACCAAGAGGAGGTGAACTCGGTTTGACTGGACAAAAAGGAGGCGAACTCTCTTAGATTGGACGATGAGGACACGAACTCATTTAGATTGAACCAAGAGGTGACGAACTTGGATAGATTAGAGGAAGAGGAGGGGAAATCTCTTAGATTGGACCAAGAGGAGACGAACTCTCTTAGATTGGAGCAAGAGAAGACGAACTCGGTCAGATTGGACAAAGAGGAGACGAACTCTCTAAGATTGTACCAAGAGGAGACGAACTCGGTTAGATTAGACCAAGATGGGATGAACTCTCTAAGATTGGACGAAGAGGAGACGAACTCTCTTAGACTGGACCAAGGGGAGACGAAGTCGGTTAGATTGGTTTAACTAGAGACGAACACCCTTAGATTGGTCGAAGAGGAGATGAACTTTCTTAGATTGGAGCAAGAGGAGATGAACTCGGTTAGATTGAACAAAGATGGGACAAATTCCCTTATAGATTGGACCAAGAGGTGACGAACTCGGTTAGATTAGACCAATATGGGACGAACTCTCTTTGATTGGACCAAGAGGAGCCGAAGTCGGTTAGACTGGACAAAGTGGAGGCGAACTCGGTTAGTTTAGACCAAGATGAGAAGAACTCTCTTTGTTTGGACTAAGAGGAGACGAACTCTCTTAGATTGGACCAAGAGGAAACGAACTCGGTTAGATTGGACAAAGAGGAGGGGAACTCTCTTAGATTTGATCTTGGGCAGACGAACTTGGTTAGATTGGATTAACTACAGACGAACACCCTTAGATTGGATGAAGAGGAGACGAACTTTCTTAGATTGGATCAAGAGGAGATGAACTCGGTTAGATTGGACAAAGAGGGTACAAATTCCCATATAGATTGGACCAAGAGGAGACGAACTCGGTTAGATTAGACCAAAATAGGACGAACTCTCTTAGATTGGACCAAGAGGAGCCGAAGTCGGTTAGACTGGACAAAGAGGAGGCGAACTCGGTTAGTTTACACCAAGATGAGAAGAACTCTCTTTGTTTGGACTAAGAGGAGACGAACTCTCTTAGATTGGACCAAGAGGAAATGAACTCGGTTAGATTGGACAAATAGGAAGGGAACTCTCTTAGATTTGATCATGGGCAGACGAACTTGGTTAGATTGGATTAACTACAGACGAACACCCTTAGATTGGATGAAGAGGAGACGAACTTTCTTAGATTGGATCAAGAGGAGATGAACTCGGTTAGATTGAACAAAGAGGGTACAAATTCCCTTATAGATTGGACCAAAAGGAGATGAACTCGGTTAGATTAGACCAAAATAGGACGAACTCTCTTAGATTGGACCAAGAGGAGGTGAACTCGGTTAGACTGGACAAAGAGGAGGCGAACTCTCTTAGATTGGACGATGAGGACACGAACTCATTTAGATTGGACCAAGAGGTGACGAACTTGGATAGATTAGACGAAGAGGAGGGGAACTCTCGTAGATTGGACCAAGAGGAGACGAACTCTCTTAGATTGGAGCAACAGAAGACGAAGTCGGCCAGATTGGACAAAGAGGAGACAAACTCTCTAAGATTGTACCAAGAGGAGACGAACTCGGTTAGATTAGACCAAGATGGGATGAACTCTCTTAGATTGGACGAAGAGGAGACGAACTCTCTTAGACTGGACCAAGGCGAGACGATGTCGGTTACATTGGTTTAACTAGAGACGAACACCCTTAGATTTGTCGAAGAGGAGAAGAACTTTCTTAGATTGGAGCAAGAGGAGATGAACTCGGTTAGATTGAACAAAGAGGGCATATATTCCCTTATAGATTGGACCAAGAGGTGACGAACTCGGTTAGATTAGACCAATATGGGACGAACTCTCTTAGATTGGACCAAGAGGAGCCGAAGTCGGTTAGACTGGACAAAGAGGAGGTGAACTCGATTAGTTTAGACCAAGATGAGAAGAACTCTCTTAGTTTGGACTAAGAGGAGACGAACTCTCTTAGATTGGACCAAGAGGAAACGAACTCAGTTAGATTGGACAAAGAGGAGGGGAACTCTCTTAGATTTGATCTTGGGCAGACGAACTTGGTTAGATTGGATTAACTACAGACGAACACCCTTAGATTGGATGAAGAGGAGACGAACTTTCTTAGATTGGATCAAGAGGAGATGAACTCGGTTAGATTGGAAAAAGAGGGTACAAATTCCCATATAAATTGGACCAAGAGGAGACGAACTCGGTTAGATTAGACCAAAATAGGACGAACTCTCTTAGATTGGACCAAGAGGAGGTGAACTCGGTTTGACTGGACAAAAAGGAGGCGAACTCTCTTAGATTGGACGATGAGGACACGAACTCATTTAGATTGAACCAAGAGGTGACGAACTTGGATAGATTAGAGGAAGAGGAGGGGAAATCTCTTAGATTGGACCAAGAGGAGACGAACTCTCTTAGATTGGAGCAAGAGAAGACGAACTCGGTCAGATTGGACAAAGAGGAGACGAACTCTCTAAGATTGTACCAAGAGGAGACGAACTCGGTTAGATTAGACCAAGATGGGATGAACTCTCTAAGATTGGACGAAGAGGAGACGAACTCTCTTAGACTGGACCAAGGGGAGACGAAGTCGGTTAGATTGGTTTAACTAGAGACGAACACCCTTAGATTGGTCGAAGAGGAGATGAACTTTCTTAGATTGGAGCAAGAGGAGATGAACTCGGTTAGATTGAACAAAGATGGGACAAATTCCCTTATAGATTGGACCAAGAGGTGACGAACTCGGTTAGATTAGACCAATATGGGACGAACTCTCTTTGATTGGACCAAGAGGAGCCGAAGTCGGTTAGACTGGACAAAGTGGAGGCGAACTCGGTTAGTTTAGACCAAGATGAGAAGAACTCTCTTTGTTTGGACTAAGAGGAGACGAACTCTCTTAGATTGGACCAAGAGGAAACGAACTCAGTTAGATTGGACAAAGAGGAGGGGAACTCTCTTAGATTTGATCTTGGGCAGACGAACTTGGTTAGATTGGATTAACTACAGACGAACACCCTTAGATTGGATGAAGAGGAGACGAACTTTCTTAGATTGGATCAAGAGGAGATGAACTCGGTTAGATTGGACAAAGAGGGTACAAATTCCCATATAGATTGGACCAAGAGGAGACGAACTCGGTTAGATTAGACCAAAATAGGACGAACTCTCTTAGATTGGACCAAGAGGAGGTGAACTCGGTTTGACTGGACAAAAAGGAGGCGAACTCTCTTAGATTGGACGATGAGGACACGAACTCATTTAGATTGAACCAAGAGGTGACGAACTTGGATAGATTAGAGGAAGAGGAGGGGAAATCTCTTAGATTGGACCAAGAGGAGACGAACTCTCTTAGATTGGAGCAAGAGAAGACGAACTCGGTCAGATTGGACAAAGAGGAGACGAACTCTCTAAGATTGTACCAAGAGGAGACGAACTCGGTTAGATTAGACCAAGATGGGATGAACTCTCTAAGATTGGACGAAGAGGAGACGAACTCACTTAGACTGGACCAAGGGGAGACGAAGTCGGTTAGATTGGTTTAACTAGAGACGAACACCCTTAGATTGGTCGAAGAGGAGATGAACTTTCTTAGATTGGAGCAAGAGGAGATGAACTCGGTTAGATTGAACAAAGATGGGACAAATTCCCTTATAGATTGGACCAAGAGGTGACGAACTCGGTTAGATTAGACCAATATGGGACGAACTCTCTTTGATTGGACCAAGAGGAGCCGAAGTCGGTTAGACTGGACAAAGTGGAGGCGAACTCGGTTAGTTTAGACCAAGATGAGAAGAACTCTCTTTGTTTGGACTAAGAGGAGACGAACTCTCTTAGATTGGACCAAGAGGAAACGAACTCAGTTAGATTGGACAAAGAGGAGGGGAACTCTCTTAGATTTGATCTTGGGCAGACGAACTTGGTTAGATTGGATTAACTACAGACGAACACCCTTAGATTGGATGAAGAGGAGACGAACTTTCTTAGATTGGATCAAGAGGAGATGAACTCGGTTAGATTGGACAAAGAGGGTACAAATTCCCATATAGATTGGACCAAGAGGAGACGAACTCGGTTAGATTAGACCAAAATAGGACGAACTCTCTTAGATTGGACCAAGAGGAGGTGAACTCGGTTTGACTGGACAAAAAGGAGGCGAACTCTCTTAGATTGGACGATGAGGACACGAACTCATTTAGATTGAACCAAGAGGTGACGAACTTGGATAGATTAGACGAAGAGGAGGGGAAATCTCTTAGATTGGACCAAGAGGAGACGAACTCTCTTAGATTGGAGCAAGAGAAGACGAACTCGGTCAGATTGGACAAAGAGGAGACGAACTCTCTAAGATTGTACCAAGAGGAGACGAACTCGGTTAGATTAGACCAAGATGGGATGAACTCTCTAAGATTGGACGAAGAGGAGACGAACTCTCTTAGACTGAACCAAGGGGAGACGAAGTCGGTTAGATTGGATTAACTAGAGACGAACACCCTTAGATTGGTCGAAGAGGAGATGAACTTTCTTAGATTGGAGCAAGAGGAGATGAACTCGGTTAGATTGAACAAAGGGGGCACAAATTCCCTTATAGATTGGACCAAGAGGTGACGAACTCGGTTAGATTAGACCAATATGGGACGAACTCTCTTAGATTGGACCAAGAGGAGCCGAAGTCGGTTAGACTGGACAAAGAGGAGGCGAACTCGGTTAGTTTACACCAAGATGAGAAGAACTCTCTTAGTTTGGACTAAGAGGAGACGAACTCTCTTAGATTGGACCAAGAGGAAACGAACTCGGTTAGATTGGACAAAGAGGAGGGGAACTCTCTTCGATTTGATCATGGGAAGACGAACTTGGTTAGATTGGATTAACTACAGACGAACACCCTTAGATTGGATGAAGAGGAGACGAACTTTCTTAGAATGGATCAAGAGGAGATGAACTCGGTTAGATTGAACAAAGAGGGTACAAATTCCCATATAGATTGGACCAAAAGGAGACGAACTCGGTTAGATTAGACCAAAATAGGACGAACTCTCATAGATTGGACCAAGAGGAGGTGAACTCGGCTAGACTGGACAAAGAGGAGGCGAACTCTCTTAGATTGGACGATGAGGACACGAACTCATTTATATTGGACCAAGAGGTGACGAACTTGGATAGATTAGACGAAGAGGAGGGGAACTCTCGTAGATTGGACCAAGAGAGACGAACTCTCTTAGGTTGGAGCAACAGAAGACGAACTCGGTCAGATTGGACAAAGAGGAGACAAACTCTCTAAGATTGTACCAAGAGGAGACGAACTCGGTTAGATTATACCAAGATGGGATGAACTCTCTTAGATTGGACGAAGATGAGACGAACTCTCTTAGACTGGACCAAGGGGAGACGATGTCGGTTACATTGGTTTAACTAGAGACGAACACCCTTAGATTGGTCAAAGAGGAGATGAACTTTCTTAGATTGGAGCAAGAGGAGATGTTCTCGGTTAGATTGAACAAAGATGGGACAAATTCCCTTATAGATTGGACCAAGAGGTGACGAACTCGGTTAGATTAGACCAATATGGGACGAACTCTCTTTGATTGGACCAAGAGGAGCCGAAGTCGGTTAGACTGGACAAAGAGGAGGCGAACTCGGTTAGTTTAGACCAAGATGAGAAGAACTCTCTTAGTTTGGACTAAGAGGAGACGAACTCTCTTAGATTGGACCAAGAGGAAACGAACTCGGTTAGATTGGACAAAGAGGAGGCGAACTCTCTTAGATTTGATCATGGGCAGACGAACTTGGTTAGATTGGATTAACTACAGACGAACACCCTTAGATTGGATGAAGAGGAGACGAACTTTCTTAGATTGGATCAGGAGGAGATGAACTCGGTTAGATTGGACAAAGAGGGTACAAATTCCCATATAGATTGGACCAAGAGGAGACGAACTCGGTTAGATTAGACCAAAATAGGACGAACTCTCTTAGATTGGACCAAGAGGAGGTGAACTCGGTTTGACTGGACAAAGAGGAGGCGAACTCTCTTAGATTGGACGATGAGGACACGAACTCATTTAGATTGAACCAAGAGGTGACGAACTTGGATAGATTAGACGAAGAGGAGGGGAAATCTCTTAGATTGGACCAAGTGGAGACGAACTCTCTTAGATTGGAGCAAGAGAAGACGAACTCGGTCAGATTGGACAAAGAGGAGACGAACTCTCTAAGATTGTACCAAGAGGAGACGAACTCGGTTAGATTAGACCAAGATGGGATGAACTTTCTAAGATTGGACGAAGAGGAGACGAACTCTCTTAGATTGGAGCAAGAGAAGACGAACTCGGTCAGATTGGACAAAGAGGAGACGAACTCTCTAAGATTGTACCAAGAGGAGACGAACTCGGTTAGATTAGACCAAGATGGGATGAACTCTCTAAGATTGGACGAAGAGGAGACGAACTCTCTTAGACTGGACCAAGGGGAGACGATGTCGGTTAGATTGGATTAACTAGAGACGAACACCCTTAGATTGGTCGAAGAGGAGATGAACTTTCTTAGATTGGAGCAAGAGGAGATGAACTCAGTTAGATTGAACAAAGAGGGCACAAATTCCCTTATAGATTGGACCAAGAGGTGACGAACTCGGTAAGATTAGACCAATGTGGGACGAACTCTCTTAGATTGGACCAAGAGGAGGTGAACTCGGTTTGACTGGACAAAAAGGAGGCGAACTCTCTTAGATTGGACGATGAGGACACGAACTCATTTAGATTGAACCAAGAGGTGACGAACTTGGATAGATTAGACGAAGAGGAGGGGAAATCTCTTAGATTGGACCAAGAGGAGACGAACTCTCTTAGATTGGAGCAAGAGAAGACGAACTCGGTCAGATTGGACAAAGAGGAGACGAACTCTCTATGATTGTACCAAGAGGAGACGAACTCGGTTAGATTAGACCAAGATGGGATGAACTCTCTAAGATTGGACGAAGAGGAGACGAACTCTCTTAGACTGGACCAAGGGGAGACGAAGTCGGTTAGATTGGATTAACTAGAGACGAACACCCTTAGATTGGTCGAAGAGGAGATGAACTTTCTTAGATTGGAGCAAGAGGAGATGAACTCGGTTAGATTGAACAAAGAGGGCACAAATTCCCTTATAGATTGGACCAAGAGGTGACGAACTCGGTTAGATTAGACCAATATGGGACGAACTCTCTTAGATTGGACCAAGAGGAGCCGAAGTCGGTTAGACTGGACAAAGAGGAGGCGAACTCGGTTAGTTTAGACCAAGATGAGAAGAACTCTCTTTGTTTGGACTAAGAGGAGACGAACTCTCTTAGATTGGACCAAGAGGAAACGAACTCGGTTAGATTGGACAAAGAGGAGGGGAACTCTCTTAGATTTGATCATGGGCAGACGAACTTGGTTAGATTGGATTAACTACAGACGAACACCCTTAGATTGGATGAAGAGGAGACGAACTTTCTTAGATTGGATCAAGAGGAGATGAACTCGGTTAGATTGAACAAAGAGGGTACAAATTCCCTTATAGATTGGACCAAAAGGAGATGAACTCGGTTAGATTAGACCAAAATAGGACGAACTCTCTTACATTGGACCAAGAGGAGGTGAACTCGGTTAGACTGGACAAAGAGGAGGCGAACTCTCTTAGATTGGACGATGAGGACACGAACTCATTTAGATTGGACCAAGAGGTGACGAACTTGGATAGATTAGACGAAGAGGAGGGGAACTCTCGTAGATTGGACCAAGAGGAGACGAACTCTCTTAGATTGGAGCAACAGAAGAGGAAGTCGGCCAGATTGGACAAAGAGGAGACAAACTCTCTAAGATTGTACCAAGAGGAGACGAACTCGGTTAGATTAGACCAAGATGGGATGAACTCTCTTAGATTGGACGAAGAGGAGACGAACTCTCTTAGACTGGACCAAGGCGAGACGATGTCGGTTACATTGGTTTAACTAGAGACGAACACCCTTAGATTGGTCGAAGAGGAGAGGAACTTTCTTAGATTGGAGCAAGAGGAGATGAACTCGGTTAGATTGAACAAAGAGGGCATATATTCCCTTATAGTTTGGACCAAGAGGTGACGAACTCGGTTAGATTAGACCAATATGGGACGAACTCTCTTAGATTGGACCAAGAGGAGCCGAAGTCGGTTAGACTGGACAAAGAGGAGGTGAACTCGATTAGTTTAGACCAAGATGAGAAGAACTCTCTTAGTTTGGACTAAGAGGAGACGAACTCTCTTAGATTGGACCAAGAGGAAACGAACTCGGTTAGATTGGACAAAGAGGAGGGGAACTCTCTTAGATTTGATCTTGGGCAGACGAACTTGGTTAGATTGGATTAGCTACAGACGAACACCCTTAGATTGGATGAAGAGGAGACGAACTTTCTTAGATTGGATCAAGAGGAGATGAACTCGGTTAGATTGGACAAAGAGGGTACAAATTCCCATATAGATTGGACCAAGAGGAGACGAACTCGGTTAGATTAGACCAAAATAGGACGAACTCTCTTAGATTGGACCAAGAGGAGGTGAACTCGGTTTGACTGGACAAAAAGGAGGCGAACTCTCTTAGATTGGACGATGAGGACACGAACTCATTTAGATTGAACCAAGAGGTGACGAACTTGGATAGATTAGACGAAGAGGAGGGGAAATCTCTTAGATTGGACCAAGAGGAGACGAACTCTCTTAGATTGGAGCAAGAGAAGACGAACTCGGTCAGATTGGACAAAGAGGAGACGAACTCTCTAAGATTGTACCAAGAGGAGACGAACTCGGTTAGATTAGACCAAGATGGGATGAACTCTCTAAGATTGGACGAAGAGGAGACGAACTCTCTTAGACTGGACCAAGGGGAGACGAAGTCGGTTAGATTGGATTAACTAGAGACGAACACCCTTAGATTGGTCGAAGAGGAGGTGAACTTTCTTAGATTGGAGCAAGAGGAGATGAACTCGGTTAGATTGAACAAAGAGGGCACAAATTCCCTTATAGATTGGACCAAGAGGTGACGAACTCGGTTAGATTAGACCAATATGGGACGAACTCTCTTAGATTGGACCAAGAGGAGCCGAAGCCGGTTAGACTGGACAAAGAGGAGGCGAACTCGGTTAGTTTACACCAAGATGAGAAGAACTCTCTTAGTTTGGACTAAGAGGAGACAAACTCTCTTAGATTGGACCAAGAGGAAACGAACTCGGTTAGATTGGACAAAGAGGAGGGGAACTCTCTTAGATTTGATCATGGGCAGACGAACTTGGTTAGATTGGATTAACTACAGACGAACACCCTTAGATTGGATGAAGAGGAGACGAACTTTCTTAGATTGGATCAAGAGGAGATGAACTCGGTTAGATTGAACAAAGAGGGTACAAATTCCCATATAGATTGGAGCAAAAGGAGACGAACTCGGTTAGATTAGACCAAAATAGGACGAACTCTCTTAGATTGGACCAAGAGGAGGTGAACTCGGCTAGACTGGACAAAGAGGAGGCGAACTCTCTTAGATTGGACGATGAGGACACGAACTCATTTATATTGGACCAAGAGGTGACGAACTTGGATAGATTAGACGAAGAGGAGGGGAACTCTCGTAGATTGGACCAAGAGGAGACGAACTCTCTTAGATTGGAGCAACAGAAGACGAACTCGGTCAGATTGGATAAAGAGGAGACAAACTCTCTAAGATTGTACCAAGAGGAGACGAACTCGGTTAGATTATACCAAGATGGGATGAACTCTCTTAGATTGGACGAAGAGGAGACGAACTCTCTTAGACTGGACCAAGGGGAGACGATGTCGGTTACATTGGTTTAACTAGAGACAAACACCCTTAGATTGGTCAAAGAGGAGATGAACTTTCTTAGATTGGAGCAAGAGGAGATGAACTCGGTTAGATTGAACAAAGATGGGACAAATTCCCTTATAGATTGGACCAAGAGGTGACGAACTCGGTTAGATTAGACCAATATGGGACGAACTCTCTTAGATTGGACGAAGAGGAGCCGAAGTCGGTTAGACTGGACAAAGAGGAGGCGAACTCGGTTAGTTTAGACCAAGATGAGAAGAACTCTCTTAGTTTGGACTAAGAGGAGACGAACTCTCTTAGATTGGACCAAGAGGAAACGAACTCGGTTAGATTGGACAAAGAGGAGGGGAACTCTCTTAGATTTGATCTTGGGCAGACGAACTTGGTTAGATTGGATTAACTACAGACGAACACCCTTAGATTGGATGAAGAGGAGACGAACTTTCTTAGATTGGATCAAGAGGAGATGAACTCGGTTAGATTGGACAAAGAGGGTACAAATTCCCATATAAATTGGACCAAGAGGAGACGAACTCGGTTAGATTAGACCAAAATAGGACGAACTCTCTTAGATTGGACCAAGAGGAGGTGAACTCGGTTTGACTGGACAAAAAGGAGGCGAACTCTCTTAGATTGGACGATGAGGACACGAACTCATTTAGATTGAACCAAGAGGTGACGAACTTGGATAGATTAGAGGAAGAGGAGGGGAAATCTCTTAGATTGGACCAAGAGGAGACGAACTCTCTTAGATTGGAGCAAGAGAAGACGAACTCGGTCAGATTGGACAAAGAGGAGACGAACTCTCTAAGATTGTACCAAGAGGAGACGAACTCGGTTAGATTAGACCAAGATGGGATGAACTCTCTAAGATTGGACGAAGAGGAGACGAACTCTCTTAGACTGGACCAAGGGGAGACGAAGTCGGTTAGATTGGTTTAACTAGAGACGAACACCCTTAGATTGGTCGAAGAGGAGATGAACTTTCTTAGATTGGAGCAAGAGGAGATGAACTCGGTTAGATTGAACAAAGATGGGACAAATTCCCTTATAGATTGGACCAAGAGGTGACGAACTCGGTTAGATTAGACCAATATGGGACGAACTCTCTTAGATTGGACCAGGAGGAGCCGAAGTCGGTTAGACTGGGCAAAGTGGAGGCGAACTCGGTTAGTTTAGACCAAGATGAGAAGAACTCTCTTTGTTTGGACTAAGAGGAGACGAACTCTCTTAGATTGGACCAAGAGGAAACGAACTCAGTTAGATTGGACAAAGAGGAGGGGAACTCTCTTAGATTTGATCTTGGGCAGACGAACTTGGTTAGATTGGATTAACTACAGACGAACACCCTTAGATTGGATGAAGAGGAGACGAACTTTCTTAGATTGGATCAAGAGGAGATGAACTCGGTTAGATTGGACAAAGAGGGTACAAATTCCCATATAGATTGGACCAAGAGGAGACGAACTCGGTTAGATTAGACCAAAATAGGACGAACTCTCTTAGATTGGACCAAGAGGAGGTGAACTCGGTTTGACTGGACAAAAAGGAGGCGAACTCTCTTAGATTGGACGATGAGGACACGAACTCATTTAGATTGAACCAAGAGGTGACGAACTTGGATAGATTAGACGAAGAGGAGGGGAAATCTCTTAGATTGGACCAAGAGGAGACGAACTCTCTTAGATTGGAGCAAGAGAAGACAAACTCGGTCAGATTGGACAAAGAGGAGACGAACTCTCTAAGATTGTACCAAGAGGAGACGAACTCGGTTAGATTAGACCAAGATGGGATGAACTCTCTAAGATTGGACGAAGAGGAGACGAACTCTCTTAGACTGGACCAAGGGGAGACGAAGTCGGTTAGATTGGTTTAACTAGAGACGAACACCCTTAGATTGGTCGAAGAGGAGATGAACTTTCTTCGATTGGAGCAAGAGGAGATGAACTCGGTTAGATTGAACAAAGATGGGACAAATTCCCTTATAGATTGGACCAAGAGGTGACGAACTCGGTTAGATTAGACCAATATGGGACGAACTCTCTTAGATTGGACCAAGAGGAGCCGAAGTCGGTTAGACTGGGCAAAGTGGAGGCGAACTCGGTTAGTTTAGACCAAGATGAGAAGAACTCTCTTTGTTTGGACTAAGAGGAGACGAACTCTCTTAGATTGGACCAAGAGGAAACGAACTCAGTTAGATTGGACAAAGAGGAGGGGAACTCTCTTAGATTTGATCTTGGGCAGACGAACTTGGTTAGATTGGATTAACTACAGACGAACACCCTTAGATTGGATGAAGAGGAGACGAACTTTCTTAGATTGGATCAAGAGGAGATGAACTCGGTTAGATTGGACAAAGAGGGTACAAATTCCCATATAGATTGGACCAAGAGGAGACGAACTCGGTTAGATTAGACCAAAATAGGACGAACTCTCTTAGATTGGACCAAGAGGAGGTGAACTCGGTTTGACTGGACAAAAAGGAGGCGAACTCTCGTAGATTGGACGATGAGGACACGAACTCATTTAGATTGAACCAAGAGGTGACGAACTTGGATAGATTAGACGAAGAGGAGGGGAAATCTCTTAGATTGGACCAAGAGGAGACGAACTCTCTTAGATTGGAGCAAGAGAAGACGAACTCGGTCAGATTGGACAAAGAGGAGACGAACTCTCTAAGATTGTACCAAGAGGAGACGAACTCGGTTAGATTAGACCAAGATGGGATGAACTCTCTAAGATTGGACGAAGAGGAGACGAACCCTCTTAGACTGGACCAAGGGGAGACGAAGTCGGTTAGATTGGATTAACTAGAGACGAACACCCTTAGATTGGTCGAAGAGGAGATGAACTTTCTTAGATTGGAGCAAGAGGAGATGAACTCGGTTAGATTGAACAAAGAGGGCACAAATTCCCTTATAGATTGGACCAAGAGGTGACGAACTCGGTTAGATTAGACCAATATGGGACGAACTCTCTTAGATTGGACCAAGAGGAGCCGAAGTCGGTTAGACTGGACAAAGAGGAGGCGAACTCGGTTTGTTTAGACCAAGATGAGAAGAACTCTCTTAGTTTGGACTAAGAGGAGACGAACTCTCTTAGATTGGACCAAGAGGAAACGAACTCGGTTAGATTGGACAAAGAGGAGGGGAACTCTCTTAGATTTGATCATGGGCAGACGAACTTGGTTAGATTGGATTAACTACAGACGAACACCCTTAGATTGGATGAAGAGGAGACGAACTTTCTTAGATTGGATCAAGAGGAGATGAACTCGGTTAGATTGAACAAAGAGGGTACAAATTCCCATATAGATTGGACCAAAAGGAGACGAACTCGGTTAGATTAGACCAAAATAGGACGAACTCTCTTAGATTGGACCAAGAGGAGGTGAACTCGGCTAGACTGGACAAAGAGGAGGCGAACTCTCTTAGATTGGACGATGAGGACACGAACTCATTTATATTGGACCAAGAGGTGACGAACTTGGATAGATTAGACGAAGAGGACGGGAACTCTCGTAGATTGGACCAAGAGGAGACGAACTCCCTTAGATTGGAGCAACAGAAGACGAACTCGGTCAGATTGGACAAAGAGGAGACAAACTCTCTAAGATTGTACCAAGAGGAGACGAACTCGGTTAGATTATACCAAGATGGGATGAACTCTCTTAGATTGGACGAAGAGGAGCCGAACTCTCTTAGACTGGACCAAGGGGAGACGATGTCGGTTACATTGGTTTAACTAGAGACGAACACCCTTAGATTGGTCAAAGAGGAGATGAACTTTCTTAGATTGGAGCAAGAGGAGATGAACTCGGTTAGATTGAACAAAGATGGGACAAATTCCCCTATAGATTGGACCAAGAGGTGACGAACTCGGTTAGATTAGACCAATATGGGACGAACTCTCTTTGATTGGACCAAGAGGAGCCAAAATCGGTTAGACTGGACAAAGAGGAGGCGAACTCGGTTAGTTCAGACCAAGATGAGAAGAACTCTCTTAGTTTGGACTAAGAGGAGACGAACTCTCTTAGATTGGACCAAGAGGAAACGAACTCGGTTAGATTGGACAAAGAGGAGGCGAACTCTCTTAGATTTGATCATGGGCAGACGAACTTGGTTAGATTGGATTAACTACAGACGAACACCCTTAGATTGGATGAAGAGGAGACGAACTTTCTTAGATTGGATCAGGAGGAGATGAACTCGGTTAGATTGGACAAAGAGGGTACAAATTCCCATATAGATTGGACCAAGAGGAGACGAACTCGGTTAGATTAGACCAAAATAGGACGAACTCTCTTAGATTGGACCAAGAGGAGGTGAACTCGGTTTGACTGGACAAAGAGGAGGCGAACTCTCTTAGATTGGACGATGAGGACACGAACTCATTTAGATTGAACCAAGAGGTGACGAACTTGGATAGATTAGACGAAGAGGAGGGGAAATCTCTTAGATTGGACCAAGAGGAGACGAACTCTCTTAGATTGGAGCAAGAGAAGACGAACTCGGTCAGATTGGACAAAGAGGAGACGAACTCTCTAAGATTGTACCAAGAGGAGACGAACTCGGTTAGATTAGACCAAGATGGGATGAACTTTCTAAGATTGGACGAAGAGGAGACGAACTCTCTTAGATTGGAGCAAGAGAAGACGAACTCGGTCAGATTGGACAAAGAGGAGACGAACTCTCTAAGATTGTACCAAGAGGAGACGAACTCGGTTAGATTAGACCAAGATGGGATGAACTCTCTAAGATTGGACGAAGAGGAGACGAACTCTCTTAGACTGGACCAAGGGGAGACGATGTCGGTTAGATTGGATTAACTAGAGACGAACACCCTTAGATTGGTCGAAGAGGAGATGAACTTTCTTAGATTGGAGCAAGAGGAGATGAACTCAGTTAGATTGAACAAAGAGGGCACAAATTCCCTTATAGATTGGACCAAGAGGTGACGAACTCGGTAAGATTAGACCAATGTGGGACGAACTCTCTTAGATTGGACCAAGAGGAGGTGAACTCGGTTTGACTGGACAAAAAGGAGGCGAACTCTCTTAGATTGGACGATGAGGACACGAACTCATTTAGATTGAACCAAGAGGTGACGAACTTGGATAGATTAGACGAAGAGGAGGGGAAATCTCTTAGATTGGACCAAGAGGAGACGAACTCGGTCAGATTGGACAAAGAGGAGACGAACTCTCTAAGATTGTACCAAGAGGAGACGAACTCGGTTAGATTAGACCAAGATGGGATGAACTCTCTAAGATTGGACGAAGAGGAGACGAACTCTCTTAGACTGGACCAAGGGGAGACGAAGTCGGTTAGATTGGATTAACTAGAGACGAACACCCTTAGATTGGTCGAAGAGGAGATGAACTTTCTTAGATTGGAGCAAGAGGAGATGAACTCGGTTAGATTGAACAAAGAGGGCACAAATTCCCTTATAGATTGGACCAAGAGGTGACGAACTCGGTTAGATTAGACCAATATGGGACGAACTCTCTTTGATTGGACCACGAGGAGCCGAAGTCGGTTAGACTGGACAAAGAGGAGGCGAACTCGGTTAGTTTAGACCAAGATGAGAAGAACTCTCTTAGTTTGGACTAAGAGGAGACGAACTCTCTTAGATTGGACCAAGAGGAAACGAACTCGGTTAGATTGGACAAAGAGGAGGCGAATCCTCTTAGATTTGATCATGGGCAGACGAAGTTGGTTAGATTGGATTAACTACAGACGAACACCCTTAGATTGGATGAAGAGGAGACGAACTTTCTTGGATTGGATCAGGAGGAGATGAACTCGGTTAGATTGGACAAAGAGGGTACAAATTCCCATATAGATTGGACCAAGAGGAGACGAACTCGGTTAGATTAGACCAAAATAGGACGAACTCTCTTAGATTGGACCAAGAGGAGGTGAACTCGATTTGACTGGACAAAGAGGAGGCGAACTCTCTTAGATTGGACGATGAGGACACGAACTCATTTAGATTGAACCAAGAGGTGACGAACTTGGATAGATTAGACGAAGAGGAGGGGAAATCTCTTAGATTGGACCAAGAGGAGACGAACTCTCTTAGATTGGAGCAAGAGAAGACGAACTCGGTCAGATTGGACAAAGAGGAGACGAACTCTCTAAGATTGTACCAAGAGGAGACGAACTCGGTTAGATTAGACCAAGATGGGATGAACTTTCTAAGATTGGACGAAGAGGAGACGAACTCTCTTAGATTGGAGCAAGAGAAGACGAACTCGGTCAGATTGGACAAAGAGGAGACGAACTCTCTAAGATTGTACCAAGAGGAGACGAACTCGATTAGATTAGACCAAGATGGGATGAACTCTCTAAGATTGGACGAAGAGGAGACGAACTCTCTTAGACTGGACCAAGGGGAGACGATGTCGGTTAGATTGGATTAACTAGAGACGAACACCCTTAGATTGGTCGAAGAGGAGATGAACTTTCTTAGATTGGAGCAAGAGGAGATGAACTCAGTTAGATTGAACAAAGAGGGCACAAATTCCCTTATAGATTGGACCAAGAGGTGACGAACTCGGTAAGATTAGACCAATGTGGGACGAACTCTCTTAGATTGGACCAAGAGGAGGTGAACTCGGTTTGACTGGACAAAAAGGAGGCGAACTCTCTTAGATTGGACGATGAGGACACGAACTCATTTAGATTGAACCAAGAGGTGACGAACTTGGATAGATTAGACGAAGAGGAGGGGAAATCTCTTAGATTGGAGCAAGAGGAGACGAACTCTCTTAGATTGGAGCAAGAGAAGACGAACTCGGTCAGATTGGACAAAGAGGAGACAAACTCTCTAAGATTGTACCAAGAGGAGACGAACTCGGTTAGATTAGACCAAGATGGGATGAACTCTCTAAGATTGGACGAAGAGGAGACGAACTCTCTTAGACTGGACCAAGGGGAGACGAAGTCGGTTAGATTGGATTAACTAGAGACGAACACCCTTAGATTGGTCGAAGAGGAGATGAACTTTCTTAGATTGGAGCAAGAGGAGATGAACTCGGTTAGATTGAACAAAGAGGGCACAAATTCCCTTATAGATTGGACCAAGAGGTGACGAACTCGGTTAGATTAGACCAATATGGGACGAACTCTCTTAGATTGGACCAAGAGGAGCCGAAGTCGGTTAGACTGGACAAAGAGGAGGCGAACTCGGTTAGTTTAGACCAAGATGAGAAGAACTCTCTTAGTTTGGACTAAGAGGAGACGAACTCTCTTAGATTGGACCAAGAGGGAACGAACTCGGTTAGATTGGACAAAGAGGAGGGGAACTCTCTTAGATTTGATCATGGGCAGACGAACTTGGTTAGATTGGATTAACTACAGACGAACACCCTTAGATTGGATGAAGAGGAGACGAACTTTCTTAGATTGGATCAAGAGGAGATGAACTCGGTTAGATTGAACAAAGAGGGTACAAATTCCCTTATAGATTGGACCAAAAGGAGATGAACTCGGTTAGATTAGACCAAAATAGGACGAACTCTCTTAGATTGGACCAAGAGGAGGTGAACTCGGTTAGACTGGACAAAGAGGAGGCGAACTCTCTTAGATTGGACGATGAGGACACGAACTCATTTAGATTGGACCAAGAAGTGACGAACTTGGATAGATTAGACGAAGAGGAGGGGAACTCTCGTAGATTGGACCAAGAGGAGACGAACTCTCTTAGATTGGAGCAACAGAAGACGAAGTCGGCCAGATTGGACAAAGAGGAGACAAACTCTCTAAGATTGTACCAAGAGGAGACGAACTCGGTTAGATTAGACCAAGATGGGATGAAGTCTCTTAGATTGGACGAAGAGGAGACGAACTCTCTTAGACTGGACCAAGGCGAGACGATGTCGGTTACATTGGTTTAACTAGAGACGAACACCCTTAGATTGGTCGAAGAGGAGATGAACTTTCTTAGATTGGAGCAAGAGGAGATGACCTCGGTTAGATTGAACAAAGAGGGCATATATTCCCTTATAGATTGGACCAAGAGGTGACGAACTCGGTTAGATTAGACCAATATGGGACGAACTCTCTTAGATTGGACCAAGAGGAGCCGAAGTCGGTTAGACTGGACAAAGAGGAGGTGAACTCGATTAGTTTAGACCAAGATGAGACGAACTCTCTTAGTTTGGACTAAGAGGAGACGAACTCTCTTAGATTGGACCAAGAGGAAACGAACTCGGTTAGATTGGACAAAGAGGAGGGGAACTCTCTTAGATTTGATCTTGGGCAGACGAACTTGGTTAGATTGGATTAACTACAGACGAACACCCTTAGATTGGATGAAGAGGAGACGAACTTTCTTAGATTGGATCAAGAGGAGATGAACTCGGTTAGATTGAACAAAGAGGGTACAAATTCCCATATAGATTGGACCAAGAGGAGACGAACTCGGTTAGATTAGACCAAAATAGGACGAACTCTCTTAGATTGGACCAAGAGGAGGTGAACTCGGTTTGACTGGACAAAAAGGAGGCGAACTCTCTTAGATTGGACGATGAGGACACGAACTCATTTAGATTGAACCAAGAGGTGACGAACTTGGATAGATTAGAGGAAGAGGAGGGGAAATCTCTTAGATTGGACCAAGAGGAGACGAACTCTCTTAGATTGGAGCAAGAGAAGACGAACTCGGTCAGATTGGACAAAGAGGAGACGAACTCTCTAAGATTGTACCAAGAGGAGACGAACTCGGTTAGATTAGACCAAGATGGGATGAACTCTCTAAGATTGGACGAAGAGGAGACGAACTCTCTTAGACTGGACCAAGGGGAGACGAAGTCGGTTAGATTGGATTAACTAGAGACGAACACCCTTAGATTGGTCGAAGAGGAGATGAACTTTCTTAGATTGGAGCAAGAGAAGATGAACTCGGTTAGATTGAACAAAGATGGGACAAATTCCCTTATAGATTGGACCAAGAGGTGACGAACTCGGTTAGATTAGACCAATATGGGACGAACTCTCTTAGATTGGACCAAGAGGAGCCGAAGTCGGTTAGACTGGACAAAGAGGAGGCGAACTCGGTTAGTTTAGACCAAGATGAGAAGAACTCTCTTAGTTTGGACTAAGAGGAGACGAACTCTCTTAGATTGGACCAAGAGGAAACGAACTCGGTTAGATTGGACAAAGAGGAGGGGAACTCTCTTAGATTTGATCATGGGCAGACGAACTTGGTTAGATTGGATTAACTACAGACGAACACCCTTAGATTGGATGAAGAGGAGACGAACTTTCTTAGATTGGATCAAGAGGAGATGAACTCGGTTAGATTGAACAAAGAGGGTACAAATTCCCATATAGATTGGACCAAAAGGAGACGAACTAGGTTAGATTAGACCAAAATAGGACGAACTCTCTTAGATTGGACCAAGAGGAGGTGAACTCGGCTAGACTGGACAAAGAGGAGGCGAACTCTCTTAGATTGGACGATGAGGACACGAACTCATTTATATTGGACCAAGAGGTGACGAACTTGGATAGATTAGACGAAGAGGAGGGGAACTCTCGTAGATTGGACCAAGAGGAGACGAACTCTCTTAGATTGGAGCAACAGAAGACGAACTCGGTCAGATTGGACAAAGAGGAGACAAACTCTCTAAGATTGTACCAAGAGGAGACGAACTCGGTTAGATTATACCAAGATGGGATGAACTCTCTTAGATTGGACGAAGAGGAGACGAACTCTCTTAGACTGGACCAAGGGGAGACGATGTCGGTTACATTGGTTTAACTAGAGACGAACACCCTTAGATTGGTCAAAGAGGAGATGAACTTTCTTAGATTGGAGCAAGAGGAGATGAACTCGGTTAGATTGAACAAAGATGGGACAAATTCCCTTATAGATTGGACCAAGAGGTGACGAACTCGGTTAGATTAGACCAATATGGGACGAACTCTCTTAGATTGGACCAAGAGGAGCCGAAGTCGGTTAGACTGGACAAAGAGGAGGCGAACTCGGTTAGTTTAGACCAAGATGAGAAGAACTCTCTTAGTTTGGACTAAGAGGAGACGAACTCTCTTAGATTGGACCAAGAGGAAACGAACTCGGTTAGATTGGACAAAGAGGAGGGGAACTCTCTTAGATTTGATCTTGGGCAGACGAACTTGGTTAGATTGGATTAACTACAGACGAACACCCTTAGATTGGATGAAGAGGAGACGAACTTTCTTAGATTGGATCAAGAGGAGATGAACTCGGTTAGATTGGACAAAGAGGGTACAAATTCCCATATAAATTGGACCAAGAGGAGACGAACTAGGTTAGATTAGACCAAAATAGGACGAACTCTCTTAGATTGGACCAAGAGGAGGTGAACTCGGTTTGACTGGACAAAAAGGAGGCGAACTCTCTTAGATTGGACGATGAGGACACGAACTCATTTAGATTGAACCAAGAGGTGACGAACTTGGATAGATTAGAGGAAGAGGAGGGGAAATCTCTTAGATTGGACCAAGAGGAGACGAACTCTCTTAGATTGGAGCAAGAGAAGACGAACTCGGTCAGATTGGACAAAGAGGAGACGAACTCTCTAAGATTGTACCAAGAGGAGACGAACTCGGTTAGATTAGACCAAGATGGGATGAACTCTCTAAGATTAAACGAAGAGGAGACGAACTCTCTTAGACTGGACCAAGGGGAGACGAAGTCGGTTAGATTGGTTTAACTAGAGACGAACACCCTTAGATTGGTCGAAGAGGAGATGAACTTTCTTAGATTGGAGCAAGAGGAGATGAACTCAGTTAGATTGAACAAAGATGGGACAAATTCCCTTATAGATTGGACCAAGAGGTGACGAACTCGGTTAGATTAGACCAATATGGGACGAACTCTCTTAGATTGGACCAAGAGGAGCCGAAGTCGGTTAGACTGGACAAAGTGGAGGCGAACTCGGTTAGTTTAGACCAAGATGAGAAGAACTCTCTTTGTTTGGACTAAGAGGAGACGAACTCTCTTAGATTGGACCAAGAGGAAACGAACTCAGTTAGATTGGACAAAGAGGAGGGGAACTCTCTTAGATTTGATCTTGGGCAGACGAACTTGGTTAGATTGGATTAACTACAGACGAACACCCTTAGATTGGATGAAGAGGAGACGAACTTTCTTAGATTGGATCAAGAGGAGATGAACTCGGTTAGATTGGACAAAGAGGGTACAAATTGCCATATAGATTGGACCAAGAGGAGACGAACTCGGTTAGATTAGACCAAAATTGGACGAACTCTCTTAGATTGGACCAAGAGGAGGTGAACTCGGTTTGACTGGACAAAAAGGAGGCGAACTCTCTTAGATTGGATGATGAGGACACGAACTCATTTAGATTGAACCAAGAGGTGACGAAATTGGATAGATTAGACGAAGAGGAGGGGAAATCTCTTAGATTGGACCAAGAGGAGACGAACTCTCTTAGATTGGAGCAAGAGAAGACGAACTCGGTCAGATTGGACAAAGAGGAGACAAACTCTCTAAGATTGTACCAAGAGGAGACGAACTCGGTTAGATTAGACCAAGATGGGATGAAGTCTCTTAGATTGGACGAAGAGGAGACGAACTCTCTTAGACTGGACCAAGGGGAGACGATGTCGGTTACATTGGTTTAACTAGAGACGAACACCCTTAGATTGGTCGAAGAGGAGATGAACTTTCTTAGATTGGAGCAAGAGGAGATGAACTCGGTTAGATTGAACAAAGATGGGACAAATTCCCTTATAGATTGGACCAAGAGGTGACGAACTCGGTTAGATTAGACCAATATGGGACGAACTCTCTTAGATTGGACCAAGAGGATGCGAAGTCGGTTAGACTGGACAAAGAGGAGGCGAACTCGGTTAGTTTAGACCAAGATGAGACGAATTCTCTTAGTTTGGACTAAGAGGAGACGAACTCTCTTAGATTGGACCAAGAGGAAACGAACTCGGTTAGATTGGACAAAGAGGAGGCGAACTCTCTTAGAGTTGATCATGGGCTGACGAACTTGGTTAGATTGGATTAAGAGGAGACGAACTCGGTTAGATTAGACCAAAATAGTACGAACTCTCTTAGATTGGACCAAGAGGAGGTGAACTCGGTTTGACTGGACAAAGAGGAGGCGAACTCTCTTAGATTGGACGATGAGGACACGAACTCATTTAGATTGAACCAAGAGGTGACGAACTTGGATAGATTAGACGAACAGGAGGGGAAATCTCTACGATTGGACCAAGAGGAGACGAACTCTCTTAGATTGGAGCAAGAGAAGACGAACTCGGTCAGATTGGACAAAGAGGAGACGAACTCTCTAAGATTGTACCAAGAGGAGACGATCTCGGTTAGATTAGACCAAGATGGGAAGAACTGTCTAAGATTGGACGAAGAGGAGACGAACTCTCTTAGACTGGACCAAGGGGAGACGAAGTCGGTTAGATTGGATTAACTAGAGACGAACACCCTTAGATTGGTCGAAGAGGAGATGAACTTTCTTAGATTGGAGCAAGAGGAGATGAACTCGGTTAGATTGAACAAAGAGGGCACAAATTCCCTTATAGATTGGACCAAGAGGTGACGAACTCGGTTAGATTAGACCAATATGGGACGAACTCTCTTAGATTGGACCAAGAGGAGCCGAAGTCGGTTAGACTGGACAAAGAGGAGGCGAACTCGGTTAGTTTAGACCAAGATGAGAAGAACTCTCTTAGTTTGGACTAAGAGGAGACGAACTCTCTTAGATTGGACCAAGAGGAAACGAACTCGGTTAGATTGGACAAAGAGGAGGGGAACTCTCTTAGATTTGATCTTGGGCAGACAAACTTGGTTAGATTGGATTAACTACTGACGAACACCCTTAGATTGGATGAAGAGGAGACAAACTTTCTTAGATTGGATAAAGAGGAGATGAACTCGGTTAGATTGGACAAAGAGGGTACAAATTCCCATATAGATTGGACCAAGAGGAGACGAACTCGGTTAGATTAGACCAAAATAGGACGAACTCTCTTAGATTGGACCAAGAGGAGGTGAACTCGGTTTGACTGGACAAAGAGGAGGGGAACTCTCTTAGATTTGATCTTGGGCAGACGAACTTGGTTAGATTGGATTAACTACAGACGAACACCCTTAGATTGGATGAAGAGGAGACGAACTTTCTTAGATTGGATCAAGAGGAGAGGAACTCTCTTAGATTGGAGCAAGAGAAGACGAACTCGGTCAGATTAGACAAAGAGGAGACGAACTCTCTAAGATTGTTCCAAGAGGAGACGAACTCGGTTAGATTAGACCAAGATGGGATGAACTCTCTTAGATTGGACCAAGAGGAGACGAACTCTCTTAGATTGGAGCAAGAGAAGACGAACTCGGTCAGATTGGACAAAGAGGAGACGAACTCTCTAAGATTGTACCAAGAGGAGACGAACTCGGTTAGATTAGACCAAGATGGGATGAACTCTCTTAGATTGGACGAAGAGGAGACGAACTCTCTTAGACTGGACCAAGGGGAGACGAAGTCGGTTACATTGGTTTAACTAGAGACGAACACCCTTAGATTGGTCGAAGAGGAGATGAACTTTCGTAGATTGGAGCAAGAGGAGATCAACTCGGTTAGATTGAACAAAGAGGGGACGAATTCCCTAATAGATTGGACCAAGAGGTGACGAACTCGGTTAGATTAGACCAAGAGGAGGTGAACTCGGGTAGTTTAGACCAAGATGAGACGAACTCTCTTAGTTTGGACTAAGAGGAGACGAACTCTCTTAGATTGGACCAAGAGGAAACGAACTCGGTTAGATTGGACAAAGAGGAGGCGATGTCTCTTAGATTTGATCATGGGCAGACGAACTTGGTTAGATTGGATTAACTACAGACGAGCACCGTTAGATTGGATGAAGAGGAGACGAACTTTCTTAGATTGGATCAAGAGGAGATGAACTCGGTTAGATTGAACAAAGAGGGTACAAATTCCCATATAGATTGGACCAAGAGGAGACGAACTCGGTTAGATTAGACCAAAATAGGACGAACTCTCTTAGATTGGACCAAGAGGAGGTGAACTCGGTTAGACTGGACAAAGAGGAGGCGAACTCTCTTAGATTGGACGATGAGGACACGAACTCATTTAGATTGGACCAAGAGGTGACGAACTTGGATAGATTAGATGAAGAGAAGGGGAACTCTCTTAGATTGGACCAAGAGGAGACGAACTCTCTTAGATTGGAGCAAGAGAAGACGAACTCGGTCAGATTGGACAAAGAGGAGACGAACTCTCTAAGATTGTACCAAGAGGAGACGAACTCGGTCAGATTAGACCAAGATGGGATGAACTCTCTAAGATTGGACGAAGAGGAGACGAACTCTCTTAGACTGGAGCAAGGGGAGACGAAGTCGGTTACATTGGTTTAACTAGAGACGAACACCCTTAGATTGGTCGAAGAGGAGATGAACTTTCTTAGATTGGAGAAAGAGGAGATCAACTCGGTTAGATTGAACAAAGAGGGGACCAATTCCCTTATAGATTGGACCAAGAGGTGACAAACTCGGTTAGATTAGACCAATATGGGACGAACTCTCTTAGATTGGACCAAGAGGAGGGGAAGTCGGTTAGACTTGACAAAGAGGAGGCGAACTCGGTTAGTTTAGACCAAGATGAGACGAACTCTCTTAGTTTGGACTAAGAGGAGACGAACTCTCTTAGATTGGACCAAGAGGAAACGAACTCGGTTAGATTGGAAAAAGAGGAGGCGAACTCTCTTAGATTTGATCATGGGCAGACGAACTTGGTTAGATTGAATTAACTACAGATGAACACCAATAGATTGGATGAAGAGGAGACGAACTTTCTTAGATTGGATCAAGAGGAGATGAACTCGGATAGATTGAACAAAGAGGGTACAAATTCCCATATAGATTGGACCAAGAGGAGACGAACTCGGTTACATTAGACCAAAATAGGACGAACTCTCTTAGATTGGACCAAGAGGAGGTGAACTCGGTTTGACTGGACAATGAGGAGGCGAACTCTCTTAGATTGGACGATGAGGACACGAACTCATTTAGATTGAACCAAGAGGTGACGAACTTGGATAGATTAGACGAAGAGGAGGGGAACTCTCTTAGATTGGATCAAGAGGAGACGAACTCTCTTAGATTGGAGCAAGAGAAGACGAACTCGGTCAGATTGGACAAAGAGGAGACGAACTCTCTAAGATTGTACCATGAGGAGACGAACTCGGTTAGATTTGACCAAGATGGGTTGAACTCTCTAAGATTGGACGAAGAGGAGACGAACTCTCATAGATTGGTACTTACCAAAAAAAAAAACTCTCTTAGATTGGAGTAAGAGAAGACGAAATCGGTCAGATTGGACAAAGAGGAGACGAACTCTCTAAGATTGTACCAAGAGGTGACGAACTCGGTTAGATTAGACCAAGATGGGATGAACTCTCTTGGATTGGACGAAGAGGAGACGAACTCTCTCTAGACTGGACCAAGGGGAGACGAAGTCGGTTAGATTGGATTAACTGGAGACGAACACCCTTAGATTGGTCGAAGAGGAGATGAACTTTCTTAGATTGGAGCAAGAGGAGATGAACTCGGTTAGATTAGACCAAAATAGGACGAACTCTCTTAGATTGGACCAAGAGGAGGTGAACTCGGTTTGACTGGACAAAGAGGAGGCGAACTCTCTTAGATTGGACGATGAGGACACTAAATCATTTAATTGAACCAAGAGGTGACGAACTTGGATAGATTAGACGAAGAGGAGGGGAACTCTCTTAGATTGGACCAAGAGGAGACGAACTCTCTTAGATTGGAGCAAGAGAAGACGAACTCGGTCAGATTGGACAAATAGGAGACGAACTCTCTAAGATTGTACCAAGAGGAGACGAACTCGGTTAGATTAGACCAAGATGGGATGAACTCTCTAAGATTGGACGAAGAGGAGACGAACTCTCTTAGATTGGAGCAAGAGAAGACGAACTCGGACAGATTGGACAAAGAGGAGATGTACTCTCTAAGATTGTACCAAGAGGAGACGAACTCGGTTAGATTAGACCAAGATGGGAAGAACTCTCTAAGATTGGACGAAGAGGAGACGAACTCTCTTAGACTGGACCAAGGGGAGACGAAGTCGGTTAGATTGGATTAACTAGAGACGAACACCATTAGATTGGTCGAAGAGGAGATGAACTTTCTTAGATTGGAGCAAGAGGAGATCAACTCGGTTAGATTGAACAAAGAGGGGACAAATTCCCTTGTAGATTGGTCCAAGAGGTGACGAACTCGGTTAGATTTGACCAATATGGGACGAACTCTCTTAGATTGGACCAAGAAGAGGCGAAGTCGGTTAGACTGGACAGAGAGGAGGCGAATTCGGTTAGTTTAGACCAAGATGAGACGAACTCTCTTAGTTTGGACTAAGAGGAGACGAACTCTCTTAGATTGGACCAAGAGGAAACAAACTCGGTTAGATTGGAAAAAGAGGAGGCGAACTCTCTTAGATTTGATCATGGGCAGACGAACTTGGTTAGATTGAATTAACTACAGACGAACACCAATAGATTGGATGAAGAGGAGACGAACTTTCTTAGATTGGATCAAGAAGAGATGAACTCGGATAGATTGAACAAAGAGGGTACAAATTCCCATATAGATTGGACCAACAGGAGACGAACTCGGTTACATTAGACCAAAATAGGACGAACTCTCTTAGATTGGACCAAGAGGAGGTGAACTCGGTTTGACTGGACAATGAGGGGGCGAACTCTCTTAGATTGGACGATGAGGACACGAACTCATTTAGATTGAACCAAGAGGTGACGAACTTGGATAGATTAGACGAAGAGGAGGGGAACTCTCTAAGATTGGACGAAGAGGAGACGAACTCTCTTAGATTGGAGCAAGAGAAGACGAACTCGGTCAGATTGGACAAAGAGGAGACGAACTCTCTAAGATTGTACCATGAGGAGACGAACTCGGTTAGATTAGACCAAGATGGGTTGAACTCTCTAAGATTGTACGAAGAGGAGACGAACTCTCTTAGATTGGTACTTACCAAAAAAAAAACTCTCTTAGATTGGAGTAAGAGAAGACGAAATCGGTCAGATTGGACAAAGAGGAGACGAACTCTCTAAGATTGTACCAAGAGGTGACGAACTCGGTTAGATTAGACCAAGATGGGATGAACTCTCTTGGATTGGATGAAGAGGAGACGAACTCTCTTAGACTGGACCAAGGGGAGACGAAGTCGGTTAGATTGGATTAACTGGAGACGAACACCCTTAGATTGGTCGAAGAGGAGATGAACTTTCTTAGATTGGGGCAAGCGGAGATGAACTCGGTTAGATTAGACCAAAATAGGACGAACTCTCTTAGATTGGACCAAGAGGAGGTGAACTCGGTTTGACTGGACAAAGAGGAGGCGAACTCTCTTAGATTGGACGATGAGGACACGAACTCATTTAATTGAACCAAGAGGTGACGAACTTGGAAAGATTAGACGAAGAGGAGGGGAACTCTCTTAGATTGGACCAAGAGGAGACGAACTCTCTTAGATTGGAGCAAGAGAAGACGAACTCGGTCAGATTGGACAAAGAGGAGACGAACTCTCTAAGATTGTACCAAGAGGAGACGAACTCGGTTAGATTAGACCAAGATGGGATGAACTCTCTAAGATTGGACGAAGAGGAGACGAACTCTCTTAGATTGGAGCAAGAGAAGACGAACTCGGTCAGATTGGACAAAGAGGAGATGTACTCTCTAAGATTGTACCAAGAGGAGACGAACTCGGTTAGATTAGACCAAGATGGGAAGAACTCTCTAAGATTGGACGAAGAGGAGACGAACTCTCTTAGACTGGACCAAGGGGAGACGAAGTCGGTTAGATTGGATTAACTAGAGACGAACACCCTTAGATTGGTCGAAGAGGAGATCAACTTTCTTAGATTGGAGCAAGAGGAGATCAACTCGGTTAGATTGAACAAAGAGGGGACAAATTCCCTTGTAGATTGGTCCAAGAGGTGACGAACTCGGTTAGATTTGACCAATATGGGACGAACTCTCTTAGATTGGACCAAGAAGAGGCGAAGTCGGTTAGACTGGACAAAGAGGAGGCGAATTCGGTTAGTTTAGACCAAGATGAGACGAACTCTCTTAGTTTGGACTAAGAGGAGACGAACTCTCTTAGATTGGACCAAGAGGAAACGAACTCGGTTAGATTGGACAAAGAGGAGGGGAACTCTCTTAGATTTGATCATGGGCAGACGAACTAGGTTAGATTGGATTAACTACAGACGACCACCAATAGATTGGATGAAGAGGAGACGAACTTTCTTAGATTGGATCAAGAGGAGATGAACTCGTTTAGATTGAACAAAGAGGGTACAAATTCCCATATAGATTGGACAAAAGAGGAGACGAACTCGGTTAGATTAGACCAAAATAGGACGAACTCTCTTAGATTGGACCAAGAGGAGGTGAACTCGGTTTGACTGGACAATGAGGAGGCGAACTCTCTTAGATTGGACGATGAGGACACGAACTCATTTAGATTGAACCAAGAGGTGACGAACTTGGATAGATTAGACGAAGAGGAGGGGAACTCTCTTAGATTGGACCAAGAGGAGACGAACTCTCTTAGATTGGAGCAAGAGAAGACGAACTCGGTCAGATTGGACAAAGAGGAGACGAACTCTCTAAGATTGTACCATGAGGAGACGAACTCGGTTAGATTAGACCACGATGGGATGAACTCTCTAAGATTGGATGAAAAGGAGATGAACTCTCTTAGATTGGTACTTACCAAAAAAAAAAAACTCTCTTAGATTGGAGTAAGA
Source organism: Melaleuca quinquenervia (assembly GCA_030064385.1). Lineage (NCBI taxonomy): Eukaryota > Viridiplantae > Streptophyta > Magnoliopsida > Myrtales > Myrtaceae > Melaleuca > Melaleuca quinquenervia. The sequence goes on along the minus strand of JAPVXF010000027.1, from coordinate 117,575 downwards.
GAAGACGAAATCGGTCAGATTGGACAAAGAGGAGACGAACTCTCGAAGATTGTACCAAGAGGTGACGAACTCGGTTAGATTAGACCAAGATGGGATGAACTCTTTTGGATTGGACGAAGAGGAGACGAACTCTCTTAGACTGGACCAAGGGGAGACGAAGTCGGTTAGATTGGATTAACTAGAGACGAACACCCTTAGATTTGTCGAAGAGGAGATGAACTTTCTTAGATTGGAGCAAGAGGAGATGAACTCGGTTAGATTAGACCAAAATAGGACGAACTCTCTTAGATTGGACCAAGAGGAGGTGAACTCGGTTTGACTTGACAAAGAGGAGGCGAACTCTCTTAGATTGGACGATGAGGATACGAAGTCATTTAGATTGGACCAAGAGGTGAAGAACTTGGATAGATTAGACGAAGAGGAGGGGAACTCTCTTAGATTGGACCAAGAGGAGACAAACTCTCTTAGATTGGAGCAAGAGAAGATGAACTCGGTCAGATTGGACAAAGAGGAGACGAACTCTCTTAGATTGTACCATGAGGAGACGAACTCGGTTAGATTAGACCAAGATGGGATGAACTCTCTAAGATTGGACGAAGAGGAGACGAACTCTCTTAGATTGGAGCAAGAGAAGACGAACTCGTTCAGATTGGACAAAGAGGAGACGAACTCTCTAAGATTGTACCAAGAGGAGACGAACTCGGTTAGATTAGACCAAGATGGGATGAACTCTCTAAGATTGGACGAAGAGGAGACGAACTCTCTTAGACTGGACCAAGGGGAGACGAAGTCGGTTAGATTGGATTAACTAGAGACGAACACCCTTAGATTGGTCGAAGAGGAGATGAACTTTCTTAGATTAGAGCAAGAGGAGATGAACTCGGTTAGATTAGACCAAAATAGGACGAACTCTCTTAGATTGGACCAAGAGGAGGTGAACTCGGTTTGACTGGACAAAGAGGAGGCGAACTCTCTTAGATTGGACGATGAGGACACGAACTCATTTAATTGAACCAAGAGGTGACGAACTTGGATAGATTAGACGAAGAGGAGGGGAACTCTCTTAGATTGGACCAAGAGGAGACGAACTCTCTTAGATTGGAGCAAGAGAAGACGAACTCGGTCAGATTGGACAAATAGGAGACGAACTCGGTTAGATTAGACCAAGATGGGATGAACTCTCTAAGATTGGACGAAGAGGAGACGAACTCTCTTAGATTGGAGCAAGAGTAGACGAACTCGGTCAGATTGGACAAAGAGGAGATGTACTCTCTAAGATTGTACCAAGAGGAGACGAACTCGGTTAGATTAGACCAAGATGGGAAGAACTCTCTAAGATTGGACGAAGAGGAGACGAACTCTCTTAGACTGGACCAAGGGGAGACGAAGTCGGTTAGATTGGATTAACTAGAGACGAACACCCTTAGATTGGTCGAAGAGGAGATGAACTTTCTTAGATTGGAGCAAGAGGAGATCAACTCGGTTAGATTGAACAAAGAGGGTACAAATTCCCTTATAGATTGGTCCAAGAGGTGACGAACTCGGTTAGATTTGACCAATATGGGACGAACTCTCTTAGATTGGACCAAGAAGAGGCGAAGTCGGTTAGACTGGACAAAGAGGATGCGAATTCGGTTAGTTTAGACCAAGATGAGACGAACTCTCTTAGTTTGGACTAAGAGGAGACGAACTCTCTTAGATTGGACCAAGAGGAAACGAACTCGGTTAGATTGCACAAAGAGGAGGGGAACTCTCTTAGATTTGATCATGGGCAGACGAACTTGGTTAGATTGGATTAACTACAGACGACCACTAATAGATTGGATGAACAGGTGACGAACTTTCTTAGATTGGATCAAGAGGAGATGAACTCGTTTAGATTGAACAAAGAGGGTACAAATTCCCATATAGATTGGACAAAAGAGGAGACGAACTAGGTTAGATTAGACCAAAATAGGACGAACTCTCTTAGATTGGACCAAGAGGAGGTTAACTCGGTTTGACTGGACAATGAGGAGGCGAACTCACTTAGATTGGACGATGAGGACACGAACTCATTTAGATTGAACCAAGAGGTGAAGAACTTGGATAGATCAGACGAAGAGGAGGGGAACTCTCTTAGATTGGACCAAGAGGAGACGAACTCTCTTAGATTGGAGCAAGAGAAGACGAACTCGGTCAGATTGGACAAAGAGGAGACGAACTCTCTTAGATTGTACCATGAGGAGACGAACTCGGTTAGATTAGACCACGATGGGATGAACTCTCTAAGATTGGATGAAAAGGAGATGAACTCTCTTAGATTGGTACTTACCAAAAAAAAAAAACTCTCTTAGATTGGAGTAAGAGAAGACGAAATCGGTCAGATTGGACAAAGAGGAGACGAACTCTCGAAGATTGTACCAAGAGGTGACGAACTCGGTTAGATTAGACCAAGATGGGATGAACTCTTTTGGATTGGACGAAGAGGAGACGAACTCTCTTAGACTGGACCAAGGGGAGACGAAGTCGGTTAGATTGGATTAACTAGAGACGAACACCCTTAGATTTGTCGAAGAGGAGATGAACTTTCTTAGATTGGAGCAAGAGGAGATGAACTCGGTTAGATTAGACCAAAATAGGACGAACTCTCTTAGATTGGACCAAGAGGAGGTGAACTCGGTTTGACTTGACAAAGAGGAGGCGAACTCTCTTAGATTGGACGATGAGGATACGAAGTCATTTAGATTGGACCAAGAGGTGAAGAACTTGGATAGATTAGACGAAGAGGAGGGGAACTCTCTTAGATTGGACCAAGAGGAGACAAACTCTCTTAGATTGGAGCAAGAGAAGATGAACTCGGTCAGATTGGACAAAGAGGAGACGAACTCTCTTAGATTGTACCATGAGGAGACGAACTCGGTTAGATTAGACCAAGATGGGATGAACTCTCTAAGATTGGACGAAGAGGAGACGAACTCTCTTAGATTGGAGCAAGAGAAGACGAACTCGTTCAGATTGGACAAAGAGGAGACGAACTCTCTAAGATTGTACCAAGAGGAGACGAACTCGGTTAGATTAGACCAAGATGGGATGAACTCTCTAAGATTGGACGAAGAGGAGACGAACTCTCTTAGACTGGACCAAGGGGAGACGAAGTCGGTTAGATTGGATTAACTAGAGACGAACACCCTTAGATTGGTCGAAGAGGAGATGAACTTTCTTAGATTAGAGCAAGAGGAGATGAACTCGGTTAGATTAGACCAAAATAGGACGAACTCTCTTAGATTGGACCAAGAGGAGGTGAACTCGGTTTGACTGGACAAAGAGGAGGCGAACTCTCTTAGATTGGACGATGAGGACACGAACTCATTTAATTGAACCAAGAGGTGACGAACTTGGATAGATTAGACGAAGAGGAGGGGAACTCTCTTAGATTGGACCAAGAGGAGACGAACTCTCTTAGATTGGAGCAAGAGAAGACGAACTCGGTCAGATTGGACAAATAGGAGACGAACTCGGTTAGATTAGACCAAGATGGGATGAACTCTCTAAGATTGGACGAAGAGGAGACGAACTCTCTTAGATTGGAGCAAGAGTAGACGAACTCGGTCAGATTGGACAAAGAGGAGATGTACTCTCTAAGATTGTACCAAGAGGAGACGAACTCGGTTAGATTAGACCAAGATGGGAAGAACTCTCTAAGATTGGACGAAGAGGAGACGAACTCTCTTAGACTGGACCAAGGGGAGACGAAGTCGGTTAGATTGGATTAACTAGAGACGAACACCCTTAGATTGGTCGAAGAGGAGATGAACTTTCTTAGATTGGAGCAAGAGGAGATCAACTCGGTTAGATTGAACAAAGAGGGTACAAATTCCCTTATAGATTGGTCCAAGAGGTGACGAACTCGGTTAGATTTGACCAATATGGGACGAACTCTCTTAGATTGGACCAAGAAGAGGCGAAGTCGGTTAGACTGGACAAAGAGGATGCGAATTCGGTTAGTTTAGACCAAGATGAGACGAACTCTCTTAGTTTGGACTAAGAGGAGACGAACTCTCTTAGATTGGACCAAGAGGAAACGAACTCGGTTAGATTGCACAAAGAGGAGGGGAACTCTCTTAGATTTGATCATGGGCAGACGAACTTGGTTAGATTGGATTAACTACAGACGACCACTAATAGATTGGATGAACAGGTGACGAACTTTCTTAGATTGGATCAAGAGGAGATGAACTCGTTTAGATTGAACAAAGAGGGTACAAATTCCCATATAGATTGGACAAAAGAGGAGACGAACTAGGTTAGATTAGACCAAAATAGGACGAACTCTCTTAGATTGGACCAAGAGGAGGTTAACTCGGTTTGACTGGACAATGAGGAGGCGAACTCACTTAGATTGGACGATGAGGACACGAACTCATTTAGATTGAACCAAGAGGTGAAGAACTTGGATAGATCAGACGAAGAGGAGGGGAACTCTCTTAGATTGGACCAAGAGGAGACGAACTCTCTTAGATTGGAGCAAGAGAAGACGAACTCGGTCAGATTGGACAAAGAGGAGACGAACTCTCTTAGATTGTACCATGAGGAGACGAACTCGGTTAGATTAGACCAAGATGGGATGAACTCTCTAAGATTGGACGAAGAGGAGACGAACTCTCTTAGATTGGAGCAAGAGAAGACGAACTCGGTCAGATTGGACAAAGAGGAGACGAACTCTCTAAGATTGTACCAAGAGGAGACGAACTCGGTTAGATTAGACCAAGATGGGATGAACTCTCTAAGATTGGACGAAGAGGAGACGAACTCTCTTAGACTGGACCAAGGGGAGACGAAGTCGGTTAGATTGGATTAACTAGAGACGAACACCCTTAGATTGGTCGAAGAGGAGATGAACTTTCTTAGATTGGAGCAAGAGGAGATGAACTCGGTTAGATTGAACAAAGAAGGGACAAATTCCTTTATAGATTGGACCAAGAGGTGACGAACTCGGTTAGATTAGACCAATATGGGACGAACTCTCTTAGATTGGACCAAGAGGAGCCGAAGTCGGTTAGACTGGACAAAGAGGAGGCGAACTCGGTTAGTTTAGACCAAGATGAGACGAACTCTCTTAGTTTGGACTAAGAGGAGACGAACTCTCTTAGATTGGACCAAGAGGAAACGAACTCGGTTAGATTGGACAAAGAGGAGGGGAACTCTCTTAGATTTGATCATGGGCAGACGAACTTGGTTAGATTGGATTAACTACAGACGAACACCCTTAGATTGGATGAAGAGGAGACGAACTTTCTTAGATTGGATCAAGAGGAGATGAACTCGGTTAGATTGAACAAAGAGGGTACAAATTCCCATATAGATTGGACCAAGAGGAGACGAACTCGGTTAGATTAGACCAAAATAGGACGAACTCTCTTAGATTGGACCAAAAGGAGGTGAACTCGGTTTGACTGGACAAAGAGGAGGCGAACTCTCTTAGATTGGACGATGAGGACACGAACTCATTTAGATTGAACCAAGAGGTGACGAACTTGGATAGATTAGACGAAGAGGAGGGGAACTCTCTTAGATTGGACCAACAGGAGACGAACTCTCTTAGATTGGAGCAAGAGAAGACGAACTCGGTCAGATTGGACAAATAGGATACGAACTCTCTAAGATTGTACCAAGAGGAGACGAACTCGGTTAGATTAGACCAAGATGGGATGAACTCTCTAAGATTGGACGAAGAGGAGACGAACTCTCTTAGATTGGAGCAAGAGAAGACGAACTCGGTCAGAGTGGACAAAGAGGAGACGAACTCTCTAAGATTGTACCAAGAGGAGACGAACTCGGTTAGATTAGACCAAGATGGGATGAACTCTCTAAGATTGGACGAAGAGGAGACGAACTCTCTTAGACTGGACCAAGGGGAGACGAAGTCGGTTAGATTGGATTTACTAGAGACGAACACCCTTAGATTGGTCGAAGAGGAGATGAACTTTCTTAGATTGGAGCAAGAGGAGATGAACTCGGTTAGATTGAACAAAGAGGGCACAAATTCCCTTATAGATTGGACCAAGAGGTGACGAACTCGGTTAGATTAGACCAATATGGGACGAACTCTCTTAGATTGGACCAAGAGGAGCCGAAGTCGGTTAGACTGGCCAAAGAGGAGGCGAACTCGGTTAGTTTAGACCAAGATGAGACGAACTCTCTTAGTTTGGACTAAGAGGAGACGAACTCTCTTAGATTGGACCAAGAGAAAATGAACTCGGTTAGATTGGACAAAGAGGAGGGGAACTCTCTTAGATTTGATCTTGGGCAAACGAACTTGGTTAGATTTGATTAACTACAGACGAACACCCTTAGATTGGATGAAGAGGAGACGAACTTTCTTAGATTGGATCAAGAGGAGATGAACTCTCTTAGATTGGAGCAAGAGAAGACGAACTCGGTCAGATTAGACAAAGAGGAGACGAACTCCCTAAGATTGTACCAAGAGGAGACGAACTCGGTTAGATTAGACCAAGAGGAGACGAACTCTCTTAGATTGGAGCAAGAGAAGACGAACTCGGTCAGATTAGACAAAGAGGAGACGAACTCTCTTAGATTGGAGCAAGAGAAGACGAACTCGGTCAGATTGGACAAAGAGGAGACGAACTCTCTAAGATTGTACCAAGAGGAGACGAACTCGGTTAGATTAGACAAAGATGGGATGAACTCTCTAAGATTGGACGAAGTGGAGACGAACTCTCTTAGACTGGACCAAGGGGAGACGAAGTCGGTTACATTGGTTTAACTAGAGACGAACACCCTTAGATTGGTCGAAGAGGAGATGAACTTTCTTAGATTGGAGCAAGAGGAGATCAACTCGGTTAGATTGAACAAAGAGGGGACAAATTCCCTTATAGATTGGACCAAGAGGTGACGAACTCGATTACATTTGACCAATATGGGACGAACTCTCTTAGATTGGACAAAGAGGAGGCGAAGTCGGTTAGACTGGACAAAGAGGAGGCGAATTCGGTTAGTTTAGACCAAGATGAGACGAACTCTCTTAGTTTGGACTAAGAGGAGACGAACTCTCGTAGATTGGACCAAGAGGAAACGAACTCGGTTAGATTGCACAGAGAGGTGGGGAACTCTCTTAGATTTGATCATGGGCAGACGAACTTGGTTAGATTGGATTAACTACAGACGAACACCCTTAGATTGGATGAAGAGGAGACGAACTTTCTTAGATTGGATCAAGAGGAGATGAACTCTCTTAGATTGGAGCAAGAGAAGACGAACTCGGTCAGATTAGACAAAGAGGAGACGAACTCTCTAAGATTGTACCAAGAGGAGACGAACTCGGTTAGATTAGACCAAGAGGAGACGAACTCTCTTAGATTGGAGCAAGAGAAGACGAACTCGGTCAGATTAGACAAAGAGGAGACGAACTCTCTTAGATTGGAGCAAGAGAAGACGAACTCGGTCAGATTGGACAAAGAGGAGACGAACTCTCTAAGATTGTACCAAGAGGAGACGAACTCGGTTAGATTAGACAAAGATGGGATGAACTCTCTAAGATTGGACGAAGTGGAGACGAACTCTCTTAGACTGGAGCAAGGGGAGACGAAGTCGGTTACATTGGTTTAACTAGAGACGAACACCCTTAGATTGGCCGAAGAGGAGATGAACTTTCTTAGATTGGAGCAAGAGGAGATCAACTCGGTTAGATTGAACAAAGAGGGGACAAATTCCCTTATAGATAGGACCAAGAGGTGACGAACTCGATTACATTTGACCAATATGGGACGAACTCTCTTAGATTGGACCAAGAGGAGGCGAAGTCGGTTAGACTGGACAAAGAGGAGGCGAATTCGGTTAGTTTAGACCAAGATGAGACGAACACTCTTAGTTTGGACTAAGAGGAGACGAACTCTCATAGATTGGACCAAGAGGAAACGAACTCGGTTAGATTGGACAGAGAGGTGGGGAACTCTCTTAGATTTGATCATGGGCAGACGAACTTGGTTAGATTGGATTAACTACAGACGAACACCCTTAGATTGGATGAAGAGGAGACGAACTTTCTTAGATTGGATCAAGAGGAGATGAACTCTCTTAGATTGGAGCAAGAGAAGACGAACTCGGTCAGATTAGACAAAGAGCAGACGAACTCCCTAAGATTGTACCAAGAGGAGACGAACTCGGTTAGATTAGACCAAGAGGAGACGAACTCTCTTAGATTGGAGCAAGAGAAGACGAACTCGGTCAGATTAGACAAAGAGGAGACGAACTCTCTTAGATTGGAGCAAGAGAAGACGAACTCGGTCAGATTGGACAAAGAGGAGACAAACTCTCTAAGATTGTACCAAGAGGAGACGAACTCGGTTAGATTAGACAAAGATGGGATGAACTCTCTAAGATTGGACGAAGTGGAGACGAACTCTCTTAGACTGGAGCAAGGGGAGACGAAGTCGGTTACATTGGTTTAACTAGAGACGAACACCCTTAGATTGGTCGAAGAGGAGATGAACTTTCTTAGATTGGAGCAAGAGGAGATCAACTCGGTTAGATTGAACAAAGAGGGGACAAATTCCCTTATAGATTGGACCAAGAGGTGACGAACTCGATTACATTTGACCAATATGGGACGAACTCTCTTAGATTGGACAAAGAGGAGGCGAAGTCGGTTAGACTGGACAAAGAGGAGGCGAATTCGGTTAGTTTAGACCAAGATGAGACGAACTCTCTTAGTTTGGACTAAGAGGAGACGACCTCTCGTAGATTGGACCAAGAGGAAACGAACTCGGTTAGATTGGACAGAGAGGTGGGGAACTCTCTTAGATTTGATCATGGGCAGACGAACTTGGTTAGATTGGATTAACTACAGACGAACACCCTTAGATTGGATGAAGAGGAGACGAACTTTCTTAGATTGGATCAAGAGGAGATGAACTCTCTTAGATTGGAGCAAGAGAAGACGAACTCGGTCAGATTAGACAAAGAAGAGACGAACTCTCTAAGATTGTACCAAGAGGAGACGAACTCGGTTAGATTAGACCAAGAGGAGACGAACTCTCTTAGATTGGAGCAAGAGAAGACGAACTCGGTCAGATTAGACAAAGAGGAGACGAACTCTCTTAGATTGGAGCAAGAGAAGACGAACTCGGTCAGATTGGACAAAGAGGAGACGAACTCTCTAAGATTGTACCAAGAGGAGACGAACTCGGTTAGATTAGACAAAGATGGGATGAACTCTCTAAGATTGGACGAAGTGGAGACGAACTCTCTTAGACTGGAGCAAGGGGAGACGAAGTCGGTTACATTGGTTTAACTAGAGACGAACACCCTTAGATTGGCCGAAGAGGAGATGAACTTTCTTAGATTGGAGCAAGAGGAGATCAACTCGGTTAGATTGAACAAAGAGGGGACAAATTCCCTTATAGATAGGACCAAGAGGTGACGAACTCGATTACATTTGACCAATATGGGACGAACTCTCTTAGATTGGACCAAGAGGAGGCGAAGTCGGTTAGACTGGACAAAGAGGAGGCGAATTCGGTTAGTTTAGACCAAGATGAGACGAACTCTCTTAGTTTGGACTAAGAGGAGACGAACTCTCATAGATTGGACCAAGAGGAAACGAACTCGGTTAGATTGGACAGAGAGGTGGGGAACTCTCTTAGATTTGATCATGGGCAGACGAACTTGGTTAGATTGGATTAACTACAGACGAACACCCATAGATTGGATGAAGAGGAGACGAACTTTCTTAGATTGGATCAAGAGGAGATGAACTCTCTTAGATTGGAGCAAGAGAAGACGAACTCGGTCAGATTAGACAAAGAGGAGACGAACTCTCTAAGATTGTACCAAGAGGAGACGAACTCGGTTAGATTAGACCAAGAGGAGACGAACTCTCTTAGATTGGAGCAAGAGAAGACGAACTCGGTCAGATTAGACAAAGAGGAGACGAACTCTCTTAGATTGGAGCAAGAGAAGACGAACTCGGTCAGATTGGACAAAGAGGAGACGAACTCTCTAAGATTGTACCAAGAGGAGACGAACTCGGTTAGATTAGACAAAGATGGGATGAACTCTCTAAGATTGGACGAAGTGGAGACGAACTCTCTTAGACTGGAGCAAGGGGAGACGAAGTCGGTTACATTGGTTTAACTAGAGACGAACACCCTTAGATTGGCCGAAGAGGAGATGAACTTTCTTAGATTGGAGCAAGAGGAGATCAACTCGGTTAGATTGAACAAAGAGGGGACAAATTCCCTTATAGATAGGACCAAGAGGCGACGAACTCGATTACATTTGACCAATATGGGACGAACTCTCTTAGATTGGACCAAGAGGAGGCGAAGTCGGTTAGACTGGACAAAGAGGAGGCGAATTCGGTTAGTTTAGACCAAGATGAGACGAACTCTCTTAGTTTGGACTAAGAGGAGACGAACTCTCATAGATTGGACCAAGAGGAAACGAACTCGGTTAGATTGGACAGAGAGGTGGGGAACTCTCTTAGATTTGATCATGGGCAGACGAACTTGGTTAGATTGGATTAACTACAGACGAACACCCTTAGATTGGATGAAGAGGAGACGAACTTTCTTAGATTGGATCAAGAGGAGATGAACTCGGTTAGATTGAACAAAGAGGGTACAAATTCCCTTACAGATTGGACCAAGAGGAGACGAACTCGGTAAGATTAGACCAAAATAGGACGAACTCTCTTAGATTGGACCAAGAGGAGGTGAACTCGGTTTGACTGCACAATGAGGAGGCGAACTCTCTAAGATTGGACGATGAGGACACGAACTCATTTAGATTGGACCAAGAGGTGACGAACTTGGATAGATTAGACGAAGAGGAGGGGAACTCTCTTAGATTTGACCAAGAGGAGACGAACTCGGTCAGATTAGACAAAGAGGAGACGAACTCTCTAAGATTGTACCAAGAGGAGACGAACTCGGTTAGATTAGACCAAGATGGGATGAACTCTCTTAGATTGGACCAAGTGGAGACGAACTCTCTTAGATTGGAGCAAGAGAAGACGAACTCGATCAGATTGGACTAAGAGGAGACGAACTCTCTTAGATTGGACCAAGAGGAAACGAACTCGGTGAGATTGGACAAAGAGGAGGGGTACTCTCTTCGATTTGATCATGGGCAGACGAACTTGGTTAGATTGGATTAACTACAGACGAACATCCTTAGATTGGATGAAGAGGAGACGAACTTTCTTAGATTGGATCAAGAGGAGATGAACTCGGTTAGATTGAACAAAGAGGGTACAAATTCCCTTATAGATTGGACCAAAAGGAGACGAACTCGGTTAGATTAGACCAAAATAGGACGAACTCTCTTAGATTGGACCAAGAGGAGGTGAACTCGGTTAGACAGGACAATGAGGAGGCGAACTCTCTAAGATTGGACGATGAGGACACGAACTCATTTAGGTTGGACCAAGAGGTGACGAACTTGGATAGATTAGACAAAGAGGAGGGGAACTCTCTTAGATTGGACCAAGAGGAGACGAACTCTCTTAGATTGGAGCAAGAGAAGACGAACTCGGTCAGATTGGACAAAGAGGAGACGAACTCTCTAAGATTGTACCAAGAGGAGACGAACTCGGTTAGAATAGACCAAGATGGGATGAACTCTCTAAGATTGGACTAAGAGGAGACGAACTCTCTTAGACTGGACCAAGGGGAGACGAAGTCGGTTACATTGGTTTAACTAGAGACGAACACCCTTAGATTGGTCGAAGATGAGATGAACTTTCTTAGATTGGAGCAAGAGGAGATCAACTCGGTTAGATTGAACAAAGAGGGGACAAATTCCCTTATAGATTGGACCAAGAGGTGACGAACTCGGTTAGATTTGACCAATATGGGACGAACTCTCTTAGATTGGACCAAGAGGAGGCGAAGTCGGTTAGACTGGACAAAGAGGAGGCGAATTCGGTTAGTTTAGACCAAGATGAGACGAACTCTCTTAGTTTGGACTAAGAGGAGACGAACTCTCTTAGATTGGACCAAGAGGAAACGAACTCGGTTAGATTGGACAAAGAGGAGGGGAACTCTCTTAGATTTGATCATGGGCAGACGAACTTGGTTAGATTGGATTAACTACAGACGAACACCCTTAGATTGGATGAACAGGAGACGAACTTTCTTAGATTGGATCAAGAGGAGATGAACTCTCTTAGATTGGAGCAAGAGAAGACGAACTCGGTCAGATTAGACAAAGAGGAGACGAACTCTCTAAGATTGTACCAAGAGGAGACGAACTCGGTTAGATTAGACCAAGATGGGATGAACTCTCTTAGATTGGACGAAGAGGAGACGAACTCTCCTAGACTGGACCAAGGGGAGACGAAGTCGGTTAGATTGGATTAACTAGAGACGAACACCCTTAGATTGGTCGAAGAGGAGATGAACTTTCTTAGATTGGAGCAAGAGGAGATGAACTCGGTTAGATTGAACAAAGAGGGCACAAATTCCCTTATAGATTGGACCAAGAGGTGACGAACTCGGTTAGATTAGACCAATATGGGACGAACTCTCTTAGATTGGACCAAGAGGAGCCGAAGTCGGTTAGACTGGACAAAGAGGAGGCGAACTCGGTTAGTTTAGACCAAGATGAGACGAACTCTCTTAGTTTGGACTAAGAGGAGACGAACTCTCTTAGATTGGACCAAGAGGAAACGAACTCGGTTAGATTGGACAAAGAGGAGGGGAACTCTCTTAGATTTCATCTTGGGCAGACGAACTTGGTTAGATTGGATTAACTACAGATGAACACCCTTAGATTGGATGAAGAGGAGACGAACTTTCTTAGATTGGATCAAGAGGAGATGAACTCTCTTAGATTGGAGCAAGAGAAGACGAACTCGGTCAGATTAGAGATAGAGGAGACGAACTCTCTAAGATTGTACCAAGAGGAGACAAACTCGGTTAGATTAGACCAAGATGGGAAGAACTCTCTTAGATTGGACCAAGAGGAGACGAACTCTCTTAGATTGGAGCAAGAGAACACGAACTCGGTCAGATGGGACTAAGAGGAGACGAACTCTCTTAGATTGGACCAAGAGGAAACGAACTCGGTTAGATTGGACAAAGAGGAGGGGAACTCTCTTAGATTTGATCATGGGCATACGAACTTGGTTAGATTGGATTAACTACAGACGAACACCCTTAGATTGGATGAAGAGGAGACGAACTTTCTTAGATTGGATCAAGAGGAGATGAATTCGGTTAGATTGAACAAAGAGGGTACAAATTCCCTTATAGATTGGACCAAAAGGAGACGAACTCGGTTAGATTAGACCAAAATAGGACGAACTCTCTTAGATTGGACCAAGAGGAGGTGAACTCGGTTAGAATGGACAAAGAGGAGGCGAACTCTCTAAGATTGGACGTTGAGGACACGAACTCATTTAGATTGGACCAAGAGGTGACGAACTTGGATAGATTAGACAAAGAGGAGGGGAACTCTCTTAGATTGGACAAAGAGGAGACGAACTCTCTTAGATTGGAGCAAGAGAAGACGAACTCGGTCAGATTGGACAAAGAGGAGACCAACTCTCTAAGATTGTACCAAGAGGAGACGAACTCGGTTAGATTAGACCAAGATGGGATGAACTCTCTAAGATTGGACGAAGTGGAGACGAACTCTCTTAGACTGGACCAAGGGGAGACGAAGTCGGTTACATTGGTTTAACTAGAGACGACACCCTTAGATTGGTCGAAGAGGAGATGAACTTTCTTAGATTGGAGCAAGAGGAGATCAACTCGGTTAGATTGAGCAAAGAGGGGACAAATTCCCTTATAGATTGGACCAAGAGGTGACAAACTCGGTTAGATTAGACCAATATGGGACGAACTCTCTTAGATTGGACCAAGAGGAGCCGAAGTCGGTTAGACTGGACAAAGAGGAGGCGAACTCGGTTAGTTTAGACCAAGATGAGACGAACTCTCTTAGTTTGGACTAAGAGGAGACGAACTCTCTTAGATTGGACCAAGAGGAAACGAACTCGGTTAGATTGGACAAAGAGGAGGGGAACTCTCTTAGATTTCATCTTGGGCAGACGAACTTGGTTAGATTGGATTAACTACAGATGAACACCCTTAGATTGGATGAAGAGGAGACGAACTTTCTTAGATTGGATCAAGAGGAGATGAACTCTCTTAGATTGGAGCAAGAGAAGACGAACTCGGTCAGATTAGACATAGAGGAGACGAACTCTCTAAGATTGTACCAAGAGGAGACGAACTCGGTTAGATTAGACCAAGATGGGAAGAACTCTCTTAGATTGGACCAAGAGGAGACGAACTCTCTTAGATTGGAGCAAGAGAACACGAACTCGGTCAGATGGGACTAAGAGGAGACGAACTCTCTTAGATCGGACCAAGAGGAAACGAACTCGGTTAGATTGGACAAAGAGGAGGGGAACTCTCTTAGATTTGATCATGGGCATACGAACTTGGTTAGATTGGATTAACTACAGACGAACACCCTTAGATTGGATGAAGAGGAGACGAACTTTCTTAGATTGGATCAAGAGGAGATGAATTCGGTTAGATTGAACAAAGAGGGTACAAATTCCCTTATAGATTGGACCAAAAGGAGACGAACTCGGTTAGATTAGACCAAAATAGGACGAACTCTCTTAGATTGGACCAAGAGGAGGTGAACTCGGTTACATTGGTTTAACTAGAGACGACACCCTTAGATTGGTCGAAGAGGAGATGAACTTTCTTAGATTGGAGCAAGAGGAGATCAACTCGGTTAGATTGAGCAAAGAGGGGACAAATTCCCTTATAGATTGGACCAAGAGGTGACAAACTCGGTTAGATTAGACCAAGATGGGATGGACTCTCTTAGATTGGACCAAGAGGAGACGAACTCTCTTAGATTGGACCAAGACGAGGTGAACTCAGTTTGACTGGACAATGAGGAGGCAAACTCTCTTAGATTGGACGATGAGGACACGAACTCATTTAGATTGAACCAAGAGGTGAAGAACTTGGATAGATTAGACGAAGAGGAGGGGAACTCTCTTAGATTGGACCAAGAGGAGACGAACTCTCTTAGATTGGAGCAAGAGAAGACGAACTCGGCCAGATTGGACAAAGAGGAGACGAACTCTCTTAGATTGTACCATGAGGAGACGAACTCGGTTAGATTAGACCAAGATGGGATGACCTCTCTAAGATTGGACGAAGAGGAGACGAACTCTCTTAGATTGGAGCAAGAGAAGACGAACTCGGTCAGATTGGACAAAGAGGAGACGAACTCTCTAAGATTGTACCAAGAGGAGACGAACTCGGTTAGATTAGACCAAGATGGGATGAACTCTCTAAGATTGGACGAAGAGGAGACGAACTCTCTTAGACTGGACCAAGGGGAGACGAAGTCGGTTAGATTGGATTAACTAGAGACGAACACCCTTAGATTGGTCGAAGAGGAGATGAACTTTCTTAGAATGGAGCAAAAGGAGATGAACTCGGTTAGATTGAACAAAGAGGGGACAAATTCCTTTATAGATTGGACCAAGAGTTGACGAACTCGGTTAGATTAGACCAATATGGGACGAACTCTCTTAGATTGGACCAAGAGGAGCCAAAGTCGGTTAGACTGGACAAAGAGGAGGCGAACTCGGTTAGTTTAGACCAAGATGAGACGAACTCTCTTAGTTTGGACTAAGAGGAGACGAAATCTCTTAGATTGGACCAAGAGGAAACGAACTCGGTTAGATTGGACAAAGAGGAGGGGAACTCTCTTAGATTTGATCATGGGCAGACGAACTTGGTTAGATTGGATTAACTACAGACGAACACCCTTAGATTGGATGAAGAGGAGACGAACTTTCTTTGATTGGATCAAGAGGAGATGAACTCGGTTAGATTGAACAAAGAGGGTACAAATTCCCATATAGATTGGACCAAGAGGAGACGAACTCGGTTAGATTAGACCAAAATTGGACGAACTCACTTAGATTAGAGCAACAGGAGGTGAACTCGGTTTGACTGGACAAAGAGGAGGGGAACTCTCTTAGATTGGACGATGAGGACACGAACTCATTTAGATTGAACCAAGAGGTGACGAACTTGGATAGCTTAGACGAAGAGGAGGGGAACTCTCTTAGATTGGACCAAGAGGAGACGAACTCTCTTAGATTGGAGCAAGAGAAGACGAACTCGGTCAGATTGGACAAAGAGGAGACGAACTCTCTAAGATTGTACCATGAGGAGACGAACTCGGTTAGATTAGACCAAGATGGGATGAACTCTCTAAGATTGGACGAAGAGGAGACGAACTCTCTTAGATTGGTACTTACCAAAAAAAAAACTCTCTTAGTTTGGAGTAAGAGAAGACGAAATTGGTCAGATTGGACAAAGAGGAGACGAACTCTCTAAGATTGTACCAAGAGGTGACGAACTCGGTTAGATTAGACCAAGATGGGATAAACTCTCTTAGATTGGACGAAGAGGAGACGAACTCTCTTAGACTGGACCAAGGGGAGACGAAGTCGGTTACATTGGTTTAACTAGAGACGAACACCCTTAGATTGGTCGAAGAGGAGATGAACTTTCTTAGATTGGAGCAAGAGGAGATGAACTCGGTTAGATTGAACAAAGAGGGGACAAATTCACTTATAGATTGGACCAAGAGGTGACGAACTCGGTTAGATTAGACCAATATGGGACGAACTCTCTTAGATTGGACCAAGAGGATGCGAAGTCGGTTAGACTGGACAAAGAGGAGGCGAACTCGGTTAGTTTAGACCAAGATGAGACGAACTCTCTTAGTTTGGACTAAGAGGAGACGAACTCTCTTAGATTGGACCAAGAGGAAACGAACTCGGTTACATTGGACAAAGAGGAGGCGAACTCTCTTAGATTTGATCATGGGCAGACGAACTTGGTTAGATTGGATTAACTACAGACGAACACCCTTAGATTGGATGAAGAGGAGACGAACTTTCTTAGATTGGATCAAGAGGAGATGAACTCGGTTAGATTAAACAAAGAGGGTACAAATTCCCATATAGATTGGAGCAAGAGGAGACGAACTCGGTTAGATTAGACCAAAATAGGACGAACTCTCTTAGATTGGACCAAGAGGAGGTGAACTCGGTTAGACTGGATAAAGAGGAGGCGAACTCTCTAACATTGGACGATGAGGACACGAACTCATTTAGATTGGACCAAGAGGTGACGAACTTGGATAGATTAGACGAAGAGGAGGGGAACTCTCTTAGATTGGACCAAGAGGAGACGAACTCTCTTAGATTGGAGCAAGAGAAGACGAACTCGGTCAGATTGGAGAAAGAGGAGACGAACTCTCTAAGATTGTACCAAGAGGAGACGAACTCGGTTAGATTAGACCAAGATGGGATGAACTCTCTAAGATTGAACCAAGAGGTGTTGAACTTGGATAGATTAGACGAAGACGAGGGGAATTCTCTTAGATTGGACCAAGAGGAGACAAACTCTCTTAGATTGGAGCAAGAGAAGACGAACTCGGTCAGATTGGACAAATAGGAGACGAACTCTCTAACATTGTACCAAGAGGTGACGAACTCGGTTAGATTAGACCAAGATGGGATGAACTCTCTTAGATTGGACGAAGAGGAGACGAACTCTCTTAGACTGGACCAAGGGGAGACGAAGTCGGTTAGATTGGATTAACTAGAGACGAACACCCTTAGATTGGTCGAAGAGGAGATGAACTTTCTTAGATTGGAGCAAGAGGAGATGAACTCGGTTAGATTGAACAAAGAGGGGACAAATTCCCTTATAGATTGGGCGACGAACTCGGTTAGATTAGACCAATATGGGACGAACTCTCTTAGATTGGACCAAGAGGATGCGAACTCGGTTAGACTAGACAAAGAGGAGGCGAACTCGGTTAGATTAGACCAAGATGGGATGAACTCTCTAAGATTGGACGAAGAGGAGACGAACTCTCTTAGATTGGAGCAAGAGAAGACGAAATTGGTCAGATTGGACAAAGAGGAGACGAACTCTCTAAGATTGTACCAAGAGGTGACGAACTCGGTTAGATTAGACCAAGATGGGATGAACTCTCTTAGATTGGACGAAGAGGAGACGAACTCTCTTAGACTGGACCAAGGGGAGACGAAGTCGGTTAGATTGGATTAACTAGAGACGAACACCCTTAGATTGGTCGAAGAGGAGATGAACTTTCTTAGATTGGAGCAAGAGGAGATGAACTCGGTTAGATTGAACAAAGAGGGCACAAATTCCCTTATAGATTGGACCAAGAGGTGACGAACTCGGTTAGATTAGACCAATATGGGACGAACTCTCTTAGATTGGACCAAGAGCAGCCGAAGTCGGTGAGACTGGACAAAGAGGAGGCGAACTCGGTTAGTTTAGACCAAGATGAGACGAACTCTCTTAGTTTGGACTAAGAGGAGACGAACTCTCTTAGATTGGACCAAGAGGAAACGAACTCGGTTAGATTGGACAAAGAGGAGGGGAACTCTCTTAGATTTGATCTTGGGCAGACGAACTTGGTTAGATTGGATTAACTATAGACGAACACCCGTAGATTGGATGAAGAGGAGACGAACTTTCTTAGATTGGATCAAGAGGAGATGAACTCTCTTAAATTGGAGCAAGAGAAGACGAAGTCGGTCAGATTAGACAAAGAGAAGACGAACTCTATAAGATTGTACCAAGAGGAGACGAACTCGGTTAGATTAGACCAAGATGGGATGAACTCTCTAAGATTGGACGAAGAGGAGACGAACTCTCTTACATTGGAGCAAGAGAAGACGAACTCGGTCAGACTGTACCAAGAGGAGACGAACTCGGTTAGATTAGACCAAGATGGGATGAACTCTCTAAGATTGGACGAAGAGTAGACGAACTCTCTTAGACTGGACCAAGGGGAGACGAAGTCGGTTAGATTGGATTAACTAGAGACGAACACCCTTAGATTGGTCGAAGAGGAGATGAACTTTCTTAGATTGGAGCAAGAGGAGATGAACTCGCTTAGATTGAACAAAGAGGGCACAAATTCCCTTATAGATTGGACCAAGAGGTGACGAACTCGGTTAGATTAGACCAATATGGGACGAACTCTCTTAGATTGGACCAAGAGGAGCCGAAGTCGGTTAGACTGGACAAAGAGGAGGCGAACTCGGTTAGTTTAGACCAAGATGAGACGAACTCTCTCAGTTTGGACTAAGAGGAGACGAACACTCTTAGATTGGACCAAGAGGAAACGAACTCGGTGAGATTGGACAAAGAGGAGGGGAACTCTGTTAGATTTTATCTTGGGCAGACGAACTTGGTTAGATTGGATTAACTACAGACGAACACCCTTAGATTGGATGAAGAGAAGACGAACTTTCTTAGATTGGATCAAGAGGAGATGAACTCGGTTAAATTGAACAAAGAGGGTACAAATTCCCTTATAGATTGGACCAAAAGGAGACGAACTCGGTTAGATTAGACCAAAATAGGACGAACTCTCTTAGATTGGACCAAGAGGAGGTAAACTCGGTTAGACTGGACAAAGAGGAGGCGAACTCTCTTAGATTGGACGATGACGACACGAACTCATTTAGATTGAACCAAGAGGTGACGAACTTGGATAGATTAGACGAAGAGGAGGGGAACTCTCTTAGATTGGACAAAGAGGAGACGAACTCTCTTAGATTGGAGCAACAGAAGACGAACTCGGTCAGATTGGACAAAGAGGAGACGAACTCTCTAAGATTGTACCAAGAGGAGACGAACTCGGTTAGATTAGACCAAGATGGGATGAACTCTCTAAGATTGGACGAAGAGGAGACGAACTCTCTTAGATTGGAGCAAGAGAAGACGAACTCGTTCAGATTGGACAAAGAGGAGACGAACTCTCTAAGATTGTACCAAGAGGAGACGAACTCGGTTAGATTAGACCAAGATGGGATGAACTCTCTAAGATTGGACGAAGAGGAGACGAACTCTCTTAGACTGGACCAAGGGGAGACGAAGTCGGTTACATTGGTTTAACTAGAGACGAACACCGTTAGATTGGTTGAAGAGGAGATGAACTTTCTTAGATTGGAGCAAGAGGAGATGAACTCGGTTAGATTGAACAAAGAGGGGACAAATTCCCTTATAGATTGGACCAAGAGGTGACGAACTCGGTTAGATTAGACCAATATGGGACGAACTCTCTTAGATTGGACCAAGAGGAGTCGAAGTCGGTTAGACTGGACAAAGAGGAGGCGAACTCGGTTAGTTTAGACCAAGATGAGACGAAGTCTCTTAGTTTGGACTAAGAGGAGACGAACTCTCTTAGATTGGACCAAGAGGAAACGAACTCGGTTAGATTGGACAAAGAGGAGGCTAACTCTCTTAGATTTGATCATGGGCAGACGAACTTGGTTAGATTGGATTAACTACAGACGAACACCCTTTGATTGGATGAAGAGGAGACGAACTTTCTTAGATTGGATCAAGAGGAGATGAACTCGGTTAGATTGAACAAAGAGCGTACAAATTCCCATATAGATTGGACCAAGAGGAGACGAACTCGGTTAGATTAGACCAAAATAGGACGAACTCTCTAAGATTGGACCAAGAGGAGCCGCAGTCGGTTAGACTGGACAAAGAGGAGGCGAACTCGGTTAGTTTAGACCAAGATGAGCCGAACTCTCTTAGTTTGGACTAAGAGGAGACGAACTCTCTTAGATTGGACCAAGAGGAAACGAACTCGGTTAGATTGGACAAAGAGGAGGGGAACTCTCTTAGATTTGATCTTGGGCAGACGAACTTGGTTAGATTGGATTAACTACAGACGAACACCCTTAGATTGGATGAAGAGGAGACGAACTTTCTTAGATTGGATCAAGAGGAGATGAACTCTCTTAGATTGGAGCAAGAGAAGACGAACTCGGTCAGATTAGACAAAGAGGAGACGAACTCTCTAAGATTGTACCAAGAGGAGACGAACTCGGTTAGATTAGACCAAGATGGGATGAACTCTCAAAGATTGGACGAAGAGGAGACGAACTCTCTTAGACTGGACCAAGGGGAGACGAAGTCGGTTAGATTGGATTAACTAGAGACGAACACCCTTAGATTGGTCGAAGAGGAGATGAACTTTCTTAGATTGGAGCAAGAGGAGATGAACTCGGTTAGATTGAACAAAGAGGGCACAAATTCCCTTATAGATTGGACCAAGAGGTGACGAACTCGGTTAGATTAGACCAATATGGGACGAACTCTCTTAGATTGGACCAAGAGGAGCCGAAGTCGGTGAGACTGGACAAAGAGGAGGCGAACTCGGTTAGTTTAGACCAAGATGAAGCGAACTCTCTTAGTTTGGACTAAGAGGAGACGAACTCTCTTAGATTGGACCAAGAGGAAACGAACTCGGTTAGATTGGACAAAGAGGAGGGGAACTCTCTTAGATTTGATCATGGGCAGACGAACTTGGTTAGATTGGATTAACTACAGACGAACACCCTTAGATTGGATGAAATGGAGACGAACTTTCTTAGATTGGATCAAGAGGAGATGAACTCGGTTAGATTGAACAAAGAGGGTACAAATTCCCATATAGATTGGACCAAGAGGAGACGAACTCGGTTAGATTAGACCAAAATAGGACGAACTCACTTAGATTAGAGCAACAGGAGGTGAACTCGGTTTGACTGGACAAAGAGGAGGGGAACTCTCTTAGATTGGACGATGAGGACACGAACTCATTTAGATTGAACCAAGAGGTGACGAACTTGGATAGCTTAGACGAAGAGGAGGGTAACTCTCTTAGATTGGACCATGAGGAGACGAACTCTCTTAGATTGGAGCAAGAGAAGACGAACTCGGTCAGATTGGACAAAGAGGAGACGAACTCTCTAAGATTGTACCAAGAGGAGACGAACTCGGTTAGATTAGACCAAGATGGGATGAACTCTCTTAGATTGGACGAAGAGGAGACGAACTCTCTTAGACTGGACCAAGGGGAGACGAAGTCGGTTACATTGGTTTAACTAGAGACGAACACCCTTAGATTGGTCGAAGAGGAGATGAACTTTCTTAGAATGGAGCATGAGGAGATGAACTCGGTTAGATTGAACAAAGTGGGGACAAATTACCTTATAGATTGGACCAAGAGGTGACGAACTCGGTTAGATTAGACCAACATGGGACGAACTCTCTTAGATTGGACCAAGAGGAGGCGAAGTCGGTTATACTGGACCAAGAGGAGGCGAACTCGGTTAGTTTAGACCAAGATGAGACGAACTCTCTTAGTTTGGACTAAGAGGAGACGAACTCTCTTAGATTGGACCAAGAGGAAACGAACTCGGTTAGATTGGACAAAGAGGAGGGGAACTCTCTTAGATTTGATCATGGGCAGACGAACTTGGTTAGATTGGATTAACTACAGACGAACACCCTTAGATTGGATGAAGAGGACACGAACTTTCTTAGATTGGACCAAAAGGAGACGAACTCGGTTAGATTAGACCAAAATAGGACGAACTCACTTAGATTGGACCAAGAGGAGGTTAACTCGGTTTGACTGGACAAAGAGGTGGCGAACTCTCTTAGATTGGACGATGAGGACACGAACTCATTTATATTGATTCAAGAGGTGACGAACCTGGATAGATTACACGAAGAGGAGGGGAACTCTCTTAGATTGGACCAAGAGGAGACGAACTCTCTTAGATTGGAGCAAGAGAAGACGAACTCGGTCAGATTGGACAAAGAGGAGACGAACTCTCTAAGATTGTACCAAGAGGAGACGAACTCGGTTAGATTAGACCAAGATGGGATGAACTCTCTAAGATTGGACGAAGAGGAGCCGAACTCTATTAGATTGGAGCAAGAGAAGAGGAACTCGGTCAGATTGGACAAAGAGGAGACCAACTCTCTAAGATTGTACCAAGAGGACACGAACTCGGTTAGATTAGACCAAGATGGGATGAACTCTCTAAGATTGGACGAAGAGGAGACGAACTCTCATAGACTGGACCAAGGGGAGACGAAGTCAGTTAGACTGGATTAACTAGAGACGAACACCCTTAGATTGGTCGAAGAGGAGATGAACTTTCTTAGATTGGAGCAAAAGGACATGAACTCGGTTAGATTGTACAAAGAGGGGACAAATTCCCTTATAGATTGGACCAAGAGGTGACGAACTCGGTTAGATTCGACCAATATGGGACGAACTCTCTTAGATTGGACCAAGAGGAGGCGAGGTCGGTTCGACTGGACAAAAAGGAGGCGAACTCGGTAGTTTAGACCAAGATGAGACGAACTCTCTTTGTTTGGACTAAGAGGAGACGAACTCTCTTAGATTGGACCAAGAGGAAACGAACTCGGTTAGATTGGACAAAGAGGAGGCGAACTCTCTTAGATTTGATCATGGGCAGACGAACTTGGTTAGATTGGATTAACTACAGACGAACACCCTTAGATTGCACTTACTAAAAAAAAAACACCCTTAGATTGGATGAAGAGGAGACGAACTTTCTTAGATTGGATCAAGAGGAGATGAACTCGGTTAGATTGAACAAAGAGCGTCCAAATTCCCATATAGATTGGACCAAGAGGAGACGAACTCCGTTAGATTAGACCAAGAGGAGGTGAACTCGGTTTGACTGGAGAAAGAGGAGGCGAACTCTCTTAGATTGGACGATGAGGACACGAACTCATTTAGATTGAACCAAGAGGTGACGAACTTGGATAGATTAGACGAAGAGGAGGGGAACTCTCTTAGATTGGACCAAGAGGAGACGAACTCTCTTAGATTGGAGCAAGAGAAGACGAACTCGGTCAGATTGGACAAAGAGGAGACGAACTCTCTAAGATTGTACCAAGAGGACACGAACTCAGTTAGATTAGACCAAGATGGGATGAACTCTCTAAGATTGGACGAAGAGGAGACGAACTCTCTTAGATTGGAGTAAGAGAAGACGAACTCGGTCAGATTGGACAAAGATCAGACGAACTCTCTAAGATTGTACCAAGAGGAGACGAACTCGGTTAGATTATACCAAGATGGGATGAACTCTCTTAGATTGGACGAAGAGGAGACGAACTCTCTTAGACTGGACCTAAGGGAGACGAAGTCGGTTAGATTGGATTAACTAGAGACGAACACCCTTAGATTGGTCGAAAAGGAGATGAACCTTCTTAGAATGGAGCAAGAGGAGATGAACTCGGTTAGATTGAACAAAGAGGGGACAAATTCCCTTATATATTGGACCAAGAGGTGACGAACTCGGTTAGATTAGACCAATATGGGACGAACTCTCTTAGATTGGACCAAGAGGAGCCGAAGTCGGTTAGACTGGACAAAGAGGAGGCGAACTCGGTTAGTTTAGACCAAGATGAGACGAACTCTCTTAGTTTGGACTAAGAGGAGACGAACTCTCTTAGATTGGAGCAAGAGAAGACGAACTCGGTCCGATTGGACAAAGAGGAGACGAACTCTCTAAGATTGTACCAAGAGGAGACGAACTCGGTTAGATTAGACCAAGATGGGATGAACTCTCTAAGATTGGACGAAGAGGAGACGAACTCTCTTAGATTGGAGCAAGAGAACACGAACTCGGTCAGATTGGACAAAGAGGAGACGAACTCTCTAAGATTGTAACAAGAGGAGACGAACTCGGTTAGATTAGACCAAGATGGGATGAACTCTCTTAGATTGGACGAAGAGGAGACGAACTCTCTTAGACTGGACCTAAGGGAGACGAAGTCGGTTAGATTGGATTAACTAGAGACGAACACCCTTAGATTGGTCGAAAAGGAGATGAACTTTCTTAGAATGGAGCAAGAGGAGATGAACTCGGTTAGATTGAACAAAGAGGGAACAAATTCCCTTATATATTGGACCAAGAGGTGACGAACTCGGTTACATTAGACCAATATGGGACGAACTCTCTTAGATTGGACCAAGAGGAGCCGAAGTCGGTTAGACTGGACAAAGAGGAGGCGAACTCGGTTAGTTTAGACCAAGATGAGACGAACTCTCTTAGTTTGGACTAAGAGGAGACGAACTCTCTTAGATTGGAGCAAGAGAAGACGAACTCGGTCCGATTGGACAAAGAGGAGACGAACTCTCTAAGATTGTACCAAGAGGAGACGAACTCGGTTAGATTAGACCAAGATGGGAAGAACTCTCTAAGATTGGACGAAGAGGAGACGAACTCTCTTAGATTGGAGCAAGAGAACACGAACTCGGTCAGATTGGACAAAGAGGAGACGAACTCTCTAAGATTGTACCAAGAGGAGACGAACTCGGTTAGATTAGACCAAGATGGGATGAACTCTCTTAGATTAGACGAAGAGGAGACGAACTCTCTTAGACTGGACCATGGGCAGACGAACTTGGTTAGATTGGATTAACTACAGACGAACACCCTTAGATTGGATGAAGAGGAGACGAACTTTCTTAGATTTGATCAAGAGGAGATGAACTCGGTTAGATTGAACAAAGAGGGTACAAATTTCCATATAGATTGGACCAAGAGGAGACGAACTCGGTTAGATTAGACCAAAATAGGACGAACTCTCTTAGATTGGACCAAGAGGAGGTGAACTCGGTTTGACTGGAGAAAGAGGAGGCGAACTCTCTTAGATTGGACGATGAGGACACAAACTCATTTAGATTGAACCAAGAGGTGACGAACCTGGATAGATTAGACGAAGAGGAGGGGAACTCTCTTAGATTGGACCAAGAGGAGACGAACTCTCTTAGATTGGAGCAACAGAAGACGAACTTGGTCAGATTGGACAAAGAGGAGACGAACTCTCTAAGATTGTACCAAGAGGAGACGAACTCGGTTAGATTAGACCAAGATGGGATGAACTCTCTTAGATTGGACGAAGAGGAGACGAACTCTCTTAGACTGGACCAAGGGGAGACGAAGTCGGTTAGATTGGATTAACTAGAGACGAACACCCATAGATTGGTCGAAGAGGAGATGAACTTTCTTAGATTGGAGCAAGAGGAGATGAACTCGGTTAGATTGAACAAAGAGGGGACAAATTCCCTTATAGATTGGACCAAGAGGTGACGAACTCGGTTAGATTAGACCAATATGGGACAAACTCTCTTAGATTGGACCAAGAGGAGCCGAAGTCGGTTAGACTGGACAAAGAGGAGGCGAACTCGGTTAGTTTAGACCAAGATGTGGCGAACTCTCTTAGTTTGGACTAAGAGGAGACGAACTCTCTTAGATTGGACCAAGAGGAAACGAACTCGGTTAGATTGGACAAAGAGGAGGCGAACTCTCTTAGATTTGATCATGGGCAGACGAACTTGGTTAGATTGGATTAACTACAGACGAACACCCTTAGATTGGATGAAGAGGAAACGAACTTTCTTAGATTGGATCAAGAGGAGATGAACTCGGATAGATTGAACAAAGAGGGTACAAATTCCCTTATAGATTGGACCAAGAGGAGACGACCTCGGTTAGATTTGACCAAAATAGGACGAACTCTCTTAGATTGGACCAAGAGGAGGTGAACTCGGTTAGACTGGACAAAGAGGAGCGAACTCTCTTAGATTGGACGATGAGGACACGAACTCATTTAGATTGGAACAAGAGGTGACGAACTTGGATAGATTAGACGAAGAGGAGGGGAACTCTCTTAGATTGGACGAAGAGGGG
The DNA here is from genome assembly GCA_030064385.1 of Melaleuca quinquenervia. NCBI lineage: Eukaryota > Viridiplantae > Streptophyta > Magnoliopsida > Myrtales > Myrtaceae > Melaleuca > Melaleuca quinquenervia. The sequence continues at coordinate 90,946 of JAPVXF010000027.1, read as the reverse complement.
ACGAACTCTCTTAGATTGAAGCAAGAGAAGACGAACTCGGTCAGATTGGACAAAGAGGAGACCAACTCTCTAAGATTGTACCAAGAGGACACGAACTCGGTTAGATTAGACCAAGATGGGATGAACTCTCTAAGATTGGACGAAGAGGAGACGAACTCTCTTAGACTGGACCAAGGGGAGACGAAGTCGGTTAGATTGGTTTAACTAGAGACGAACACCCTTAGATTGGTCGAAGAGGAGATGAACTTTCTCAGATTGGAGCAAGAGGAGATGAAATCGGTTAGATATGTTTAACTAGAGACGAACACCCTTAGATTGGTCGAAGGGGAGATGAACTTTCTTAGATTGGAGCAAGAGGAGATGAACTCGGTTAGATTGAACAAAGAGGGGACAAATTCCCTAATAGATTGGACCAAGAGGTGACGAACTCGGTTAGATTCGACCAATATGGGACGAACTCTCTTAGATTGGACCAAGAGGAGGCGAACTCGGTTAGTTTAGACCAAGATGAGACGAACGCTCTTAGTTTGGACTAAGAGGAGACGAACTCTCTTAGATTGGACCAATAGGAAACGAACTCGGTTAGATTGGACAAAGAGCAGTCGAACTCTCTTAGATTTGATCATGGGCAGACGAACTTGGTTAGATTGGATTAACTACAGACGAACACCCTTAGATTGGCTGAAGAGGAGACGAACTTTCTTAGATTGGATCAAGAGGAGATGAACTCGGTTAGATTGAATAAAGAGGGTACAAATTCCAATATAGATTGGACCAAGAGGAGACGAACTCGGTTAGATTAGACCAAAATAGGACGAACTCTCTTAGATTGGACCAAGAGGAGGTGAACTCGGTTAGACTGGACAAAGAGGAGGCGAACTATCTTAGATTGGACGATGAGGACACGAACTCATTTAGATTGAACCAAGAGGTGACGAACTTGGATAGATTAGACGAAGAGGAGGGAATTGGACCAAGAGGAAACGAACTCTCTTAGATTGGAGCAAGAGAAGACGAACTCGGTCAGATTGGACAAAGAGGAGACGAACACTCTAAGATTGCATCAAGAGGAGACGAACTCGGTTAGATTAGACCAAGATGGGATGAACTCACTTAGATTGGACGAAGAGGAGACGAACTCTCTTAGACTGGACCAAGGGGAGACGAAGGCGGTTACATTGGTTTAACTAGAGACGAACACCCTTAGATTGGTCGATGAGGAGATGAACTTTCTTAGATTGGAGCAAGAGGAGATGAACTCGGTTAGATTGAACAAAGAGGGGACAAATTCCCCTATAGATTGGACCAAGAGGTGACGAACTCGGTTAGATTCGACCAATATGGGACGAACTCTCTTAGATTGGACCAAGAGGAGGCGAAGTCGGTTAGACTGGACAAAGAGGAGGCGAACTCGGTTAGTTTAGGCCAAGATGAGACGAACTCTCTTAGTTTGGACTAAGAGGAGACGAACTCTCTTAGATTGGACCAAGAGGAAACGAACTCGGTTAGATTGGACAAAGAGCAGGCGAACTCTCTTAGATTTGATCATGGGCAGACGAACTTGGTTAGATTGGATTAACTACAGACGAACACCCTTAGATTGGCTGAAGAGGAGACGAACTTTCTTAGATTGGATCAAGAGGAGATGAACTCGGGTAGATTGAATAAAGAGGGTACAAATTCCTTTAGAGATTGGACCAAGAGGAGACGAACTCGGTTAGATTAGACCAAAATAGGACGAACTCTCTTAGATTGGACCAAGAGGAGGTGAACTCGGTTTGACTGGAGAAAGAGGAGGCGAACTCTCTTAGATTGGACCAAGAGGAGGCGAAATCGGTTACACTGGACAAAGACGAGGCGAAGTCGGTCAGTTTAGACCAAGATGAGACGAACTCTCTTAGTTTGGACTAAGAGGAGACGAACTCTCTTAGATTGGACCAAGAGGAAACGAACTTGGTTAGATTGGACAAAGAGGAGGCGAACTCTCTTAGATTTGATCATGGGCAGACGAACTTGGTTAGATTGTATTAACTACAGACGAACACCCTTAGATTGGATGAAGAGGAGATGAACTTTCTTAGATTGGAGCAAGAGGAGATGAACTCGGTTAGATTGAACAAAGAGGGGACAAATTCCCCTATAGATTGGACCAAGAGGTGACGAACTCGGTTAGATTCGACCAATATGGGACGAACTCTCTTAGATTGGACCAAGAGGAGGCGAAGTCGGTTAGACTGGACAAAGAGGAGGCGAACTCGGTTAGTTTAGGCCAAGATGAGACGAACTCTCTTAGTTTGGACTAAGAGGAGACGAACTCTCTTAGATTGGACCAAGAGGAAACGAACTCGGTTAGATTGGACAAAGAGCAGGCGAACTCTCTTAGATTTGATCATGGGCAGACGAACTTGGTTAGATTGGATTAACTACAGACGAACACCCTTAGATTGGCTGAAGAGGAGACGAACTTTCTTAGATTGGATCAAGAGGAGATGAACTCGGGTAGATTGAATAAAGAGGGTACAAATTCCTTTAGAGATTGGACCAAGAGGAGACGAACTCGGTTAGATTAGACCAAAATAGGACGAACTCTCTTAGATTGGACCAAGAGGAGGTGAACTCGGTTTGACTGGAGAAAGAGGAGGCGAACTCTCTTAGATTGGACCAAGAGGAGGCGAAATCGGTTACACTGGACAAAGACGAGGCGAAGTCGGTCAGTTTAGACCAAGATGAGACGAACTCTCTTAGTTTGGACTAAGAGGAGACGAACTCTCTTAGATTGGACCAAGAGGAAACGAACTTGGTTAGATTGGACAAAGAGGAGGCGAACTCTCTTAGATTTGATCATGGGCAGACGAACTTGGTTAGATTGTATTAACTACAGACGAACACCCTTAGATTGGATGAAGAGGAGATGAACTTTCTTAGATTGGATCAAGAGGAGATGAACTCGGTTAGATTGAACAAAGAGGGTACAAATTCCCATATAGATTGGACCAAGAGGAGACGAACTCGGTTAGATTAGACCAAAATAGGACGAACTCACTTAGATTGGACCAAGAGGAGGTGAACTCGGTTTGACTGGACAAGAGGTGGCGAACTCTCTTAGATTGGACGATGAGGACACGAACTCATTTATATTGAACCAAGAGGTGACGAACCTGGATAGATTAGACGAAGAGGAGGGGAACTCTCTTAGATTGGACCAAGAGGAGACGAACTCTCTTAGATTTGAGCAAGAGAAGACGAACTCGGTCAGATTGGACAAAGAGGAGACGAACTCTCTAAGATTGTACCAAGAGGAGACGAACTCGGTTAGATTAGACCAAGATGGGATGAACTCTCTAAGATTGGACGAAGAGGAGACGAACTCTCTTAGATTGGAGCAAGAGAAGAGGAACTCGGTCAGATTGGACAAAGAGGAGACCAACTCTCTAAGATTGTACCAAGAGGACACGAACTCGGTTAGATTAGACCAAGATGGGATGAACTCTCTAAGATTGGACGAAGAGGAGACGAACTCTCTTAGACTGGACCAAGGGGAGACGAAGTCGGTTAGACTGGATTAACTAGAGACGAACACCCTTAGATTGGTCGAAGAGGAGATGAACTTTCTTAGATTGGAGCAAAAGGAGATGAACTCGGTTAGATTGAACAAAGAGGGGACAAATTCCCTTATAGATTGGACCAGGAGGTGACGAGCTCGATTAGATTCGACCAATATGGGACGAACTCTCTTAGATTGGACCAAGAGGAGGCGAGGTCGGTTCGACTGGACAAAAAGGAGGCAAACTCGGTTAGTTTAGACCAAGATGAGACGAACTCTCTTAGTTTGGACTAAGAGGAGACGAACTCTCTTAGATTGGACCAAGAGGAAACGAACTCGGTTAGATTGCACAAAGAGGAGGCGAACTCTCTTAGATTTGATCATGGGCAGACGAACTTGGTTAGATTGGATTAACTACAGCCAAACACCCTTAGATTGCACTTACTAAAAAAAAAAAAACACCCTTAGATTGGATGAAGAGGAGACGAACTTTCTTAGATTGGATCAAGAGGAGATGAACTCGGTTAGATTGAACAAAGAGGGTACAAATTCCCATATAGATTGGACCAAGAGGAGACGAACTCGGTTAGATTAGACCAAAATAGGACGAACTCTCTTAGATTGGACCAAGAGGAGGTGAACTCGGTTTGACTGGAGAAAGAGGAGGCGAACTCTCTTAGATTGGACGATGAGGACACGAACTCATTTAGATTGAACCAAGAGGTGACGAACTTGGATAGATTAGACGAAGAGGAGGGGAACTCTCTTAGATTGGACCAAGAGGAGACGAACTCTCTTAGATTGGAGCAAGAGAAGACGAACTCGGTCAGATTGGACAAAGAGGAGACGAACTCTCTAAGATTGTACCAAGAGGAGACGAACTCAGTTAGATTAGACCAAGATGGGATGAACTCTCTAAGATTGGACGAAGAGGAGACGAACTCTCTTAGATTGGAGTAAGAGAAGACGAACTCGGTCAGATTGGACAAAGATCAGACGAACTCTCTAAGATTGTACCAAGAGGAGACGAACTCGGTTAGATTAGACCAAGATGGGATGCACTCTCTTAGATTGGACGAAGAGGAGACGAACTCTCTTAGACTGGACCTAAGGGAGACGAAGTCGGTTAGATTGGATTAACTAGAGACGAACACCCTTAGATTGGTCGAAAAGGAGATGAACTTTCTTAGAATGGAGCAAGAGGAGATGAACTCGGTTAGATTGAACAAAGAGGGGACAAATTCCCTTATATATTGGACCAAGAGGTGACGAACTCGGTTAGATTAGACCAATATGGGACGAACTCTCTTAGATTGGACCAAGAGGAGCCGAAGTCGGTTAGACTGGACAAAGAGGAGGCGAACTCGGTTAGTTTAGACCAAGATGAGACGAACTCTCTTAGTTTGGACTAAGAGGAGACGAACTCTCTTAGATTGGAGCAAGAGAAGACGAACTCGGTCCGATTGGACAAAGAGGAGACGAACTCTCTAAGATTGTACCAAGAGGAGACGAACTCGGTTAGATTAGACCAAGATGGGATGAACTCTCTAAGATTGGACGAAGAGTAGACGAACTCTCTTAGATTGGAGCAAGAGAAGACGAACTCGGTCCGATTGGACAAAGAGGAGACGAACTCTCTAAGATTGTACCAAGAGGAGACGAACTCGGTTAGATTAGACCAAGATGGGATGAACTCTCTAAGATTGGACGAAGAGGAGACGAACTCTCTTAGATTGGAGCAAGAGAACACGAACTCGGTCAGATTGGAAAAAGAGGAGACGAACTCTCTAAGATTGTACCAAGAGGAGACGAACTCGGTTAGATTAGACCAAGATGGGATGAACTCTCTTAGATTAGACGAAGAGGAGACGAACTCTCTTAGACTGGACCATGGGCAGACGAACTTGGTTAGATTGGATTAACTACAGACGAACACCCTTAGATTGGATGAAGAGGAGACGAACTTTCTTAGATTGGATCAAGAGGAGATGAACTCGGTTAGATTGAACAAAGAGGGTACAAATTCCCATATAGATTGGACCAAGAGGAGACGAACTCGGTTAGATTAGACCAAAATAGGACGAACTCTCTTAGATTGGACCAAGAGGAGGTGAACTCGGTTTGACTGGAGAAAGAGGAGGCGAACTCTCTTAGATTGGATGATGAGGACACAAACTCATTTAGATTGAACCAAGAGGTGACGAACCTGGATAGATTAGACGAAGAGGAGGGGAACTCTCTTAGATTGGACCAAGAGGAGACGAACTCTCTTAGATTGGAGCAACAGAAGACGAACTCGGTCAGATTGGACAAAGAGGAGACGAACTCTCTAAGATTGTACCAAGAGGAGACGAACTCGGTTAGATTAGACCAAGATGGGATGAACTCTCTTAGATTGGACGAAGAGGAGACGAACTCTCTTAGACTGGACCAAGGGGAGACGAAGTCGGTTAGATTGGATTAACTAGAGACGAACACCCATAGATTGGTCGAAGAGGAGATGAACTTTCTTAGATTGGAGCAAGAGGAGATGAACTCGGTTAGATTGAACAAAGATGGGACAAATTCCCTTATAGATTGGACCAAGAGGTGACGAACTCGGTTAGATTAGACCAATATGGGACAAACTCTCTTAGATTGGACCAAGAGGAGCCGAAGTCGGTTAGACTGGACAAAGAGGAGGCGAACTCGGTTAGTTTAGACCAAGATGTGGCGAACTCTCTTAGTTTGGACTAAGAGGAGACGAACTCTCTTAGATTGGACCAAGAGGAAACGAACTCGGTTAGATTGGACAAAGAGGAGGCGAACTCTCTTAGATTTGATCATGGGCAGACGAACTTGGTTAGATTGGATTAACTATAGACGAACACCCTTAGATTGGATGAAGAGGAGACGAACTTTCTTAGATTGGATCAAGAGGAGATGAACTCGGATAGATTGAACAAAGAGGGTACAAATTCCCTTATAGATTGGACCAAGAGGAGACGACCTCGGTTAGATTAGACCAAAATAGGACGAACTCTCTTAGATTGGACCAAGAGGAGGTGAACTCGGTTAGACTGGACAAAGAGGAGCGAACTCTCTTAGATTGGACGATGAGGACACGAACTCATTTAGATTGGAACAAGAGGTGACGAACTTGGATTGATTAGACGAAGAGGAGGGGAACTCTCTTAGATTAGACGAAGAGGGGACGAACTCTCTTAGATTGAAGCAAGAGAAGACGAACTCGGTCAGATTGGACAAAGAGGAGACCAACTCTCTAAGATTGTACCAAGAGGACACGAACTCGGTTAGATTAGACCAAGATGGGATGAACTCTCTAAGATTGGACGAAGAGGAGACGAACTCTCTTAGACTGGACCAAGGGGAGACGAAGTCGGTTAGATTGGTTTAACTAGAGACGAACACCCTTAGATTGGTCGAAGAGGAGATGAACTTTCTCAGATTGGAGCAAGAGGAGATGAAATCGGTTAGATATGTTTAACTAGAGACGAACACCCTTAGATTGGTCGAAGGGGAGATGAACTTTCTTAGATTGGAGCAAGAGGAGATGAACTCGGTTAGATTGAACAAAGAGGGGACAAATTCCCTAATAGATTGGACCAAGAGGTGACGAACTCGGTTAGATTCGACCAATATGGGACGAACTCTCTTAGATTGGACCAAGAGGAGGCGAACTCGGTTAGTTTAGACCAAGATGAGACGAACGCTCTTAGTTTGGACTAAGAGGAGACGAACTCTCTTAGATTGGACCAATAGGAAACGAACTCGGTTAGATTGGACAAAGAGCAGTCGAACTCTCTTAGATTTGATCATGGGCAGACGAACTTGGTTAGATTGGATTAACTACAGACGAACACCCTTAGATTGGCTGAAGAGGAGACGAACTTTCTTAGATTGGATCAAGAGGAGATGAACTCGGTTAGATTGAATAAAGAGGGTACAAATTCCAATATAGATTGGACCAAGAGGAGACGAACTCGGTTAGATTAGACCAAAATAGGACGAACTCTCTTAGATTGGACCAAGAGGAGGTGAACTCGGTTAGACTGGACAAAGAGGAGGCGAACTATCTTAGATTGGACGATGAGGACACGAACTCATTTAGATTGAACCAAGAGGTGACGAACTTGGATAGATTAGACGAAGAGGAGGGAATTGGACCAAGAGGAAACGAACTCTCTTAGATTGGAGCAAGAGAAGACGAACTCGGTCAGATTGGACAAAGAGGAGACGAACACTCTAAGATTGCATCAAGAGGAGACGAACTCGGTTAGATTAGACCAAGATGGGATGAACTCACTTAGATTGGACGAAGAGGAGACGAACTCTCTTAGACTGGACCAAGGGGAGACGAAGGCGGTTACATTGGTTTAACTAGAGACGAACACCCTTAGATTGGTCGATGAGGAGATGAACTTTCTTAGATTGGAGCAAGAGGAGATGAACTCGGTTAGATTGAACAAAGAGGGGACAAATTCCCCTATAGATTGGACCAAGAGGTGACGAACTCGGTTAGATTCGACCAATATGGGACGAACTCTCTTAGATTGGACCAAGAGGAGGCGAAGTCGGTTAGACTGGACAAAGAGGAGGCGAACTCGGTTAGTTTAGGCCAAGATGAGACGAACTCTCTTAGTTTGGACTAGGAGGAGACGAACTCTCTTAGATTGGACCAAGAGGAAACGAACTCGGTTAGATTGGACAAAGAGCAGGCGAACTCTCTTAGATTTGATCATGGGCAGACGAACTTGGTTAGATTGGATTAACTACAGACGAACACCCTTAGATTGGCTGAAGAGGAGACGAACTTTCTTAGATTGGATCAAGAGGAGATGAACTCGGGTAGATTGAATAAAGAGGGTACAAATTCCTTTAGAGATTGGACCAAGAGGAGACGAACTCGGTTAGATTAGACCAAAATAGGACGAACTCTCTTAGATTGGACCAAGAGGAGGTGAACTCGGTTTGACTGGAGAAAGAGGAGGCGAACTCTCTTAGATTGGACCAAGAGGAGGCGAAATCGGTTACACTGGACAAAGACGAGGCGAAGTCGGTCAGTTTAGACCAAGATGAGATGAACTCTCTTAGTTTGGACTAAGAGGAGACGAACTCTCTTAGATTGGACCAAGAGGAAACGAACTTGGTTAGATTGGACAAAGAGGAGGCGAACTCTCTTAGATTTGATCATGGGCAGACGAACTTGGTTAGATTGTATTAACTACAGACGAACACCCTTAGATTGGATGAAGAGGAGATGAACTTTCTTAGATTGGATCAAGAGGAGATGAACTCGGTTAGATTGAACAAAGAGGGTACAAATTCCCATATAGATTGGACCAAGAGGAGACGAACTCGGTTAGATTAGACCAAAATAGGACGAACTCACTTAGATTGGACCAAGAGGAGGTGAACTCGGTTTGACTGGACAAAGAGGTGGCGAACTCTCTTAGATTGGACGATGAGGACACGAACTCATTTATATTGAACCAAGAGGTGACGAACCTGGATAGATTAGACGAAGAGGAGGGGAACTCTCTTAGATTGGACCAAGAGGAGACGAACTCTCTTAGATTTGAGCAAGAGAAGACGAACTCGGTCAGATTGGACAAAGAGGAGACGAACTCTCTAAGATTGTACCAAGAGGAGACGAACTCGGTTAGATTAGACCAAGATGGGATGAACTCTCTAAGATTGGACGAAGAGGAGACGAACTCTCTTAGATTGGAGCAAGAGAAGAGGAACTCGGTCAGATTGGACAAAGAGGAGACCAACTCTCTAAGATTGTACCAAGAGGACACGAACTCGGTTAGATTAGACCAAGATGGGATGAACTCTCTAAGATTGGACGAAGAGGAGACGAACTCTCTTAGACTGGACCAAGGGGAGACGAAGTCGGTTAGACTGGATTAACTAGAGACGAACACCCTTAGATTGGTCGAAGAGGAGATGAACTTTCTTAGATTGGAGCAAAAGGAGATGAACTCGGTTAGATTGAACAAAGAGGGGACAAATTCCCTTATAGATTGGACCAGGAGGTGACGAGCTCGATTAGATTCGACCAATATGGGACGAACTCTCTTAGATTGGACCAAGAGGAGGCGAGGTCGGTTCGACTGGACAAAAAGGAGGCAAACTCGGTTAGTTTAGACCAAGATGAGACGAACTCTCTTAGTTTGGACTAAGAGGAGACGAACTCTCTTAGATTGGACCAAGAGGAAACGAACTCGGTTAGATTGCACAAAGAGGAGGCGAACTCTCTTAGATTTGATCATGGGCAGACGAACTTGGTTAGATTGGATTAACTACAGCCAAACACCCTTAGATTGCACTTACTAAAAAAAAAAAAACACCCTTAGATTGGATGAAGAGGAGACGAACTTTCTTAGATTGGATCAAGAGGAGATGAACTCGGTTAGATTGAACAAAGAGGGTACAAATTCCCATATAGATTGGACCAAGAGGAGACGAACTCGGTTAGATTAGACCAAAATAGGACGAACTCTCTTAGATTGGACCAAGAGGAGGTGAACTCGGTTTGACTGGAGAAAGAGGAGGCGAACTCTCTTAGATTGGACGATGAGGACACGAACTCATTTAGATTGAACCAAGAGGTGACGAACTTGGATAGATTAGACGAAGAGGAGGGGAACTCTCTTAGATTGGACCAAGAGGAGACGAACTCTCTTAGATTGGAGCAAGAGAAGACGAACTCGGTCAGATTGGACAAAGAGGAGACGAACTCTCTAAGATTGTACCAAGAGGAGACGAACTCAGTTAGATTAGACCAAGATGGGATGAACTCTCTAAGATTGGACGAAGAGGAGACGAACTCTCTTAGATTGGAGTAAGAGAAGACGAACTCGGTCAGATTGGACAAAGATCAGACGAACTCTCTAAGATTGTACCAAGAGGAGACGAACTCGGTTAGATTAGACCAAGATGGGATGCACTCTCTTAGATTGGACGAAGAGGAGACGAACTCTCTTAGACTGGACCTAAGGGAGACGAAGTCGGTTAGATTGGATTAACTAGAGACGAACACCCTTAGATTGGTCGAAAAGGAGATGAACTTTCTTAGAATGGAGCAAGAGGAGATGAACTCGGTTAGATTGAACAAAGAGGGGACAAATTCCCTTATATATTGGACCAAGAGGTGACGAACTCGGTTAGATTAGACCAATATGGGACGAACTCTCTTAGATTGGACCAAGAGGAGCCGAAGTCGGTTAGACTGGACAAAGAGGAGGCGAACTCGGTTAGTTTAGACCAAGATGAGACGAACTCTCTTAGTTTGGACTAAGAGGAGACGAACTCTCTTAGATTGGAGCAAGAGAAGACGAACTCGGTCCGATTGGACAAAGAGGAGACGAACTCTCTAAGATTGTACCAAGAGGAGACGAACTCGGTTAGATTAGACCAAGATGGGATGAACTCTCTAAGATTGGACGAAGAGTAGACGAACTCTCTTAGATTGGAGCAAGAGAAGACGAACTCGGTCTGATTGGACAAAGAGGAGACGAACTCTCTAAGATTGTACCAAGAGGAGACGAACTCGGTTAGATTAGACCAAGATGGGATGAACTCTCTAAGATTGGACGAAGAGGAGACGAACTCTCTTAGATTGGAGCAAGAGAACACGAACTCGGTCAGATTGGAAAAAGAGGAGACGAACTCTCTAAGATTGTACCAAGAGGAGACGAACTCGGTTAGATTAGACCAAGATGGGATGAACTCTCTTAGATTAGACGAAGAGGAGACGAACTCTCTTAGACTGGACCATGGGCAGACGAACTTGGTTAGATTGGATTAACTACAGACGAACACCCTTAGATTGGATGAAGAGGAGACGAACTTTCTTAGATTGGATCAAGAGGAGATGAACTCGGTTAGATTGAACAAAGAGGGTACAAATTCCCATATAGATTGGACCAAGAGGAGACGAACTCGGTTAGATTAGACCAAAATAGGACGAACTCTCTTAGATTGGACCAAGAGGAGGTGAACTCGGTTTGACTGGAGAAAGAGGAGGCGAACTCTCTTAGATTGGATGATGAGGACACAAACTCATTTAGATTGAACCAAGAGGTGACGAACCTGGATAGATTAGACGAAGAGGAGGGGAACTCTCTTAGATTGGACCAAGAGGAGACGAACTCTCTTAGATTGGAGCAACAGAAGACGAACTCGGTCAGATTGGACAAAGAGGAGACGAACTCTCTAAGATTGTACCAAGAGGAGACGAACTCGGTTAGATTAGACCAAGATGGGATGAACTCTCTTAGATTGGACGAAGAGGAGACGAACTCTCTTAGACTGGACCAAGGGGAGACGAAGTCGGTTAGATTGGATTAACTAGAGACGAACACCCATAGATTGGTCGAAGAGGAGATGAACTTTCTTAGATTGGAGCAAGAGGAGATGAACTCGGTTAGATTGAACAAAGATGGGACAAATTCCCTTATAGATTGGACCAAGAGGTGACGAACTCGGTTAGATTAGACCAATATGGGACAAACTCTCTTAGATTGGACCAAGAGGAGCCGAAGTCGGTTAGACTGGACAAAGAGGAGGCGAACTCGGTTAGTTTAGACCAAGATGTGGCGAACTCTCTTAGTTTGGACTAAGAGGAGACGAACTCTCTTAGATTGGACCAAGAGGAAACGAACTCGGTTAGATTGGACAAAGAGGAGGCGAACTCTCTTAGATTTGATCATGGGCAGACGAACTTGGTTAGATTGGATTAACTATAGACGAACACCCTTAGATTGGATGAAGAGGAGACGAACTTTCTTAGATTGGATCAAGAGGAGATGAACTCGGATAGATTGAACAAAGAGGGTACAAATTCCCTTATAGATTGGACCAAGAGGGGACGACCTCGGTTAGATTAGACCAAAATAGGACGAACTCTCTTAGATTGGACCAAGAGGAGGTGAACTCGGTTAGACTGGACAAAGAGGAGCGAACTCTCTTAGATTGGACGATGAGGACACGAACTCATTTAGATTGGAACAAGAGGTGACGAACTTGGATTGATTAGACGAAGAGGAGGGGAACTCTCTTAGATTAGACGAAGAGGGGACGAACTCTCTTAGATTGAAGCAAGAGAAGACGAACTCGGTCAGATTGGACAAAGAGGAGACCAACTCTCTAAGATTGTACCAAGAGGACACGAACTCGGTTAGATTAGACCAAGATGGGATGAACTCTCTAAGATTGGACGAAGAGGAGACGAACTCTCTTAGACTGGACCAAGGGGAGACGAAGTCGGTTAGATTGGTTTAACTAGAGACGAACACCCTTAGATTGGTCGAAGAGGAGATGAACTTTCTCAGATTGGAGCAAGAGGAGATGAAATCGGTTAGATATGTTTAACTAGAGACGAACACCCTTAGATTGGTCGAAGAGGAGATGAACTTTCTTAGATTGGAGCAAGAGGAGATGAACTCGGTTAGATTGAACAAAGAGGGGACAAATTCCCTAATAGATTGGACCAAGAGGTGACGAACTCGGTTAGATTCGACCAATATGGGACGAACTCTCTTAGATTGGACCAAGAGGAGGCGAACTCGGTTAGTTTAGACCAAAATGAGACGAACGCTCTTAGTTTGGACTAAGAGGAGACGAACTCTCTTAGATTGGACCAATAGGAAACGAACTCGGTTAGATTGGACAAAGAGCAGTCGAACTCTCTTAGATTTGATCATGGGCAGACGAACTTGGTTAGATTGGATTAACTACAGACGAACACCCTTAGATTGGCTGAAGAGGAGACGAACTTTCTTAGATTGGATCAAGAGGAGATGAACTCGGTTAGATTGAATAAAGAGGGTACAAATTCCAATATAGATTGGACCAAGAGGAGACGAACTCGGTTAGATTAGACCAAAATAGGACGAACTCTCTTAGATTGGACCAAGAGGAGGTGAACTCGGTTAGACTGGACAAAGAGGAGGCGAACTATCTTAGATTGGACGATGAGGACACGAACTCATTTAGATTGAACCAAGAGGTGACGAACTTGGATAGATTAGACGAAGAGGAGGGGAACTCTCTTAGATTGGACCAAGAGGAAACGAACTCTCTTAGATTGGAGCAACAGAAGACGAACTCGGTCAGATTGGACAAAGAGGAGACGAACACTCTAAGATTGCATCAAGAGGAGACGAACTCGGTTAGATTAGACCAAGATGGGTTGAACTCACTTAGATTGGACGAAGAGGAGACGAACTCTCTTAGACTGGACCAAGGGGAGACGAAGGCGGTTACATTGGTTTAACTAGAGACGAACACCCTTAGATTGGTCGAAGAGGAGATGAACTTTCTTAGAATGGAGCATGAGGAGATGAACTCGGTTAGATTGAACAAAGTGGGGACAAATTCCCTTATAGATTGGACCAAGAGGTGACGAACTCGGTTAGATTAGACCAACATGGGACGAACTCTCTTAGATTGGACCAAGAGGAGGCGAAGTCGGTTAGACTGGACAAAGAGGAGGCGAACTCGGTTAGTTTAGACCAAGATGAGACGAACTCTCTTAGTTTGTACTAAGAGGAGACGAACTCTCTTAGATTGGACCAAGTGGAAACGAACTTGGTTAGATTGGACAAAGAGGAGGCGAACTCTCTTAGATTTGATCATGGGCAGACGAACTTGGTTAGATTGGATTAACTACAGACGAACACCCTTAGATTGGATGAAGAGGAGACGAACTTTCTTAGATTGGATCAAGAGGAGATGAACTCGGTTAGATTGAACAAAGAGGGTACAAATTCCCATATAGATTGGACCAAGAGGAGACGAACTCGGTTAGATTAGACCAAAATAGGACGAACTCTCTTAGATTGGACCAAGAGGAGGTGAACTCGGTTTGACTGGAGAAAGAGGAGGCGAACTCTCTTAGATTGGACGATGAGGACACAAACTCATTTAGATTGAACCAAGAGGTGACGAACCTGGATAGATTAGACGAAGAGGAGGGGAACTCTCTTAGATTGGACCAAGAGGAGACGAACTCTCTTAGATTGGAGCAACAGAAGACGAACTCGGTCAGATTGGACAAAGAGGAGACGAACTCTCTAAGATTGTACCAAGAGGAGACGAACTCGGTTAGATTAGACCAAGATGGGATGAACTCTCTTAGATTGGACGAAGAGGAGACGAACTCTCTTAGACTGGACCAAGGGGAGACGAAGTCGGTTAGATTGGATTAACTAGACACGAACACCCATAGATTGGTCAAAGAGGAGATGAACTTTCTTAGATTGGAGCAAGAGGAGATGAACTCGGTTAGATTGAACAAAGAGGGGACAAATTCCCTTATAGATTGGACCAAGAGGTGACGAACTCGGTTAGATTAGACCAATATGGGACAAACTCTCTTAGATTGGACCAAGAGGAGCCGAAGTCGGTTAGACTGGACAAAGAGGAGGCGAACTCGGTTAGTTTAGACCAAGATGTGGCGAACTCTCTTAGTTTGGACTAAGAGGAGACGAACTCTCTTAGATTGGACCAAGAGGAAACGAACTCGGTTAGATTGGACAAAGAGGAGGCGAACTCTCTTAGATTTGATCATGGGCAGACGAACTTGGTTAGATTGGATTAACTACAGACGAACACCCTTAGATTGGATGAAGAGGAAACGAACTTTCTTAGATTGGATCAAGAGGAGATGAACTCGGATAGATTGAACAAAGAGGGTACAAATTCCCTTATAGATTGGACCAAGAGGAGACGACCTCGGTTAGATTAGACCAAAATAGGACGAACTCTCTTAGATTGGACCAAGAGGAGGTGAACTCGGTTAGACTGGACAAAGAGGAGCGAACTCTCTTAGATTGGACGATGAGGACACGAACTCATTTAGATTGGAACAAGAGGTGACGAACTTGGATAGATTAGACGAAGAGGAGGGGAACTCTCTTAGATTGGACGAAGAGGGGACGAACTCTCTTAGATTGAAGCAAGAGAAGACGAACTCGGTCAGATTGGACAAAGAGGAGACCAACTCTCTAAGATTGTACCAAGAGGACACGAACTCGGTTAGATTAGACCAAGATGGGATGAACTCTCTAAGATTGGACGAAGAGGAGACGAACTCTCTTAGACTGGACCAAGGGGAGACGAAGTCGGTTAGATTGGTTTAACTAGAGACGAACACCCTTAGATTGGTCGAAGAGGAGATGAACTTTCTCAGATTGGAGCAAGAGGAGATGAAATCGGTTAGATATGTTTAACTAGAGACGAACACCCTTAGATTGGTCGAAGAGGAGATGAACTTTCTTAGATTGGAGCAAGAGGAGATGAACTCGGTTAGATTGAACAAAGAGGGGACAAATTCCCTAATAGATTGGACCAAGAGGTGACGAACTCGGTTAGATTCGACCAATATGGGACGAACTCTCTTAGATTGGACCAAGAGGAGGCGAACTCGGTTAGTTTAGACCAAGATGAGACGAACGCTCTTAGTTTGGACTAAGAGGAGACGAACTCTCTTAGATTAGACCAATAGGAAACGAACTCGGTTAGATTGGACAAAGAGCAGTCGAACTCTCTTAGATTTGATCATGGGCAGACGAACTTGGTTAGATTGGATTAACTATAGACGAACACCCTTAGATTGGCTGAAGAGGAGACGAACTTTCTTAGATTGGACCAAGAGGAGACGAACTCGGTTAGATTAGACCAAAATAGGACGAACTCTCTTAGATTGGACCAAGAGGAGGTGAACTCGGTTAGACTGGACAAAGAGGAGGCGAACTATCTTAGATTGGACGATGAGGACACGAACTCATTTAGATTGAACCAAGAGGTGACGAACTTGGATAGATTAGACGAAGAGGAGGGAATTGGACCAAGAGGAAACGAACTCTCTTAGATTGGAGCAAGAGAAGACGAACTCGGTCAGATTGGACAAAGAGGAGACGAACACTCTAAGATTGCATCAAGAGGAGACGAACTCGGTTAGATTAGACCAAGATGGGATGAACTCACTTAGATTGGACGAAGAGGAGACGAACTCTCTTAGACTGGACCAAGGGGAGACGAAGGCGGTTACATTGGTTTAACTAGAGACGAACACCCTTAGATTGGTCGATGAGGAGATGAACTTTCTTAGATTGGAGCAAGAGGAGATGAACTCGGTTAGATTGAACAAAGAGGGGACAAATTCCCCTATAGATTGGACCAAGAGGTGACGAACTCGGTTAGATTCGACCAATATGGGACGAACTCTCTTAGATTGGACCAAGAGGAGGCGAAGTCGGTTAGACTGGACAAAGAGGAGGCGAACTCGGTTAGTTTAGGCCAAGATGAGACGAACTCTCTTAGTTTGGACTAAGAGGAGACGAACTCTCTTAGATTGGACCAAGAGGAAACGAACTCGGTTAGATTGGACAAAGAGCAGGCGAACTCTCTTAGATTTGATCATGGGCAGACGAACTTGGTTAGATTGGATTAACTACAGACGAACACCCTTAGATTGGCTGAAGAGGAGACGAACTTTCTTAGATTGGATCAAGAGGAGATGAACTCGGGTAGATTGAATAAAGAGGGTACAAATTCCTTTAGAGATTGGACCAAGAGGAGACGAACTCGGTTAGATTAGACCAAAATAGGACGAACTCTCTTAGATTGGACCAAGAGGAGGTGAACTCGGTTTGACTGGAGAAAGAGGAGGCGAACTCTCTTAGATTGGACCAAGAGGAGGCGAAATCGGTTAGACTGGACAAAGACGAGGCGAACTCGGTCAGTTTAGACCAAGATGAGACGAACTATCTTAGTTTGGACTAAGAGGAGACGAACTCTCTTAGATTGGACCAAGAGGAAACGAACTTGGTTAGATTGGACAAAGAGGAGGCGAACTCTCTTAGATTTGATCATGGGCAGACGAACTTGGTTAGATTGTATTAACTACAGACGAACACCCTTAGATTGGATGAAGAGGAGATGAACTTTCTTAGATTGGATCAAGAGGAGATGAACTCGGTTAGATTGAACAAAGAGGGTACAAATTCCCATATAGATTGGACCAAGAGGAGACGAACTCGGTTAGATTAGACCAAAATAGGACGAACTCACTTAGATTGGACCAAGAGGAGGTGAACTCGGTTTGACTGGACAAAGAGGTGGCGAACTCTCTTAGATTGGACGATGAGGACACGAACTCATTTATATTGAACCAAGAGGTGACGAACCTGGATAGATTAGCCGAAGAGGAGGGGAACTCTCTTAGATTGGACCAAGAGGAGACGAACTCTCTTAGATTTGAGCAAGAGAAGACGAACTCGGTCAGATTGGACAAAGAGGAGACGAACTCTCTAAGATTGTACTAAGAGGAGACGAACTCGGTTAGATTAGACCAAGATGGGATGAACTCTCTAAGATTGGACGAAGAGGAGACGAACTCTCTTAGGTTGAAGCAATAGAAGAGGAACTCGGTCAGATTGGACAAAGAGGAGACCAACTCTCTAAGATTGTACCAAGAGGACACGAACTCGGTTAGATTAGACCAAGATGGGATGAACTCTCTAAGATTGGACGAAGAGGAGACGAACTCTCTTAGACTGGACCAAGGGGAGACGAAGTCGGTTAGACTGGATTAACTAGAGACGAACACCCTTAGATTGGTCGAAGAGGAGATGAACTTTCTTAGATTGGAGCAAAAGGAGATGAACTCGGTTAGATTGAACAAAGAGGGGACAAATTCCCTTATAGATTGGACCAGGAGGTGACGAACTCGGTTAGATTCGACCAATATGGGACGAACTCTCTTAGATTGGACCAAGAGGAGGCGAGGTCGGTTCGACTGGACAAAAAGGAGGCAAACTCGGTTAGTTTAGACCAAGATGAGACGAACTGTCTTAGTTTGGACTAAGAGGAGACGAACTCTCTTAGATTGGACCAAGAGGAAACGAACTCGGTTAGATTGCACAAAGAGGAGGCGAACTCTCTTAGATTTGATCATGGGTAGACGAACTTGGTTAGATTGGATTAACTACAGACGAACACCCTTAGATTGCACTTACTAAAAAAAAAAAAAACACCCTTAGATTGGATGAAGAGGAGACGAACTTTCTTAGATTGGATCAAGAGGAGATGAACTCGGTTAGATTGAACAAAGAGGGTACAAATTCCCATATAGATTGGACCAAGAGGAGACGAACTCGGTTAGATTAGACCAAAATAGGACGAACTCTCTTAGATTGGACCAAGAGGAGGTGAACTCGGTTTGACTGGAGAAAGAGGAGGCGAACTCTCTTAGATTGGACGATGAGGACACGAACTCATTTAGATTGAACCAAGAGGTGACGAACTTGGATAGATTAGACGAAGAGGAGGGGAACTCTCTTAGATTGGACCAAGAGGAGACAAACTCTCTTAGATTGGAGCAAGAGAAGACGAACTCGGTCAGATTGGACAAAGAGGAGACGAACTCTCTAAGATTGTACCTAGAGGAGACGAACTCAGTTAGATTAGACCAAGATGGGATGAACTCTCTAAGATTGGACGAAGAGGAGACGAACTCTCTTAGATTGGAGTAAGAGAAGACGAACTCGGTCAGATTGGACAAAGATCAGACGAACTCTCTAAGATTGTACCAAGAGGAGACGAACTCGGTTAGATTAGACCAAGATGGGATGCACTCTCTTAGATTGGACGAAGAGGAGACGAACTCTCTTAGACTGGACCTAAGGGAGACGAAGTCGGTTAGATTGGATTAACTAGAGACGAACACCCTTAGATTGGTCGAAAAGGAGATGAACTTTCTTAGAATGGAGCAAGAGGAGATGAACTCGGTTAGATTGAACAAAGAGGGGACAAATTCCCTTATATATTGGACCAAGAGGTGACGAACTCGGTTAGATTAGACCAATATGGGACGAACTCTCTTAGATTGGACCAAGAGGAGCCGAAGTCGGTTAGACTGGACAAAGAGGAGGCGAACTCGGTTAGTTTAGACCAAGATGAGACGAACTCTCTTAGTTTGGACTAAGAGGAGACGAACTCTCTTAGATTGGAGCAAGAGAAGACGAACTCGGTCCGATTGGACAAAGAGGAGACGAACTCTCTAAGATTGTACCAAGAGGAGACGAACTCGGTTAGATTAGACCAAGATGGGATGAACTCTCTAAGATTGGACGAAGAGGAGACGAACTCTCTTAGATTGGAGCAAGAGAAGACGAACTCGGTCCGATTGGACAAAGAGGAGACGAACTCTCTAAGATTGTACCAAGAGGAGACGAACTCGGTTAGATTAGACCAAGATGGGATGAACTCTCTAAGATTGGACGAAGAGTAGACGAACTCTCTTAGATTGGAGCAAGAGAACACGAACTCGGTCAGATTGGACAAAGAGGAGACGAACTCTCTAAGATTGTACCAAGAGGAGACGAACTCGGTTAGATTAGACCAAGATGGGATGAACTCTCTTAGATTAGACGAAGAGGAGACGAACTCTCTTAGACTGGACCATGGGCAGACGAACTTGGTTAGATTGGATTAACTACAGACGAACACCCTTAGATTGGATGAAGAGGAGACGAACTTTCTTAGATTGGATCAAGAGGAGATGAACTCGGTTAGATTGAACAAAGAGGGTACAAATTCCCATATAGATTGGACCAAGAGGAGACGAACTCGGTTAGATTAGACCAAAATAGGACGAACTCTCTTAGATTGGACCAAGAGGAGGTGAACTCGGTTTGACTGGAGAAAGAGGAGGCGAACTCTCTTAGATTGGATGATGAGGACACAAACTCATTTAGATTGAACCAAGAGGTGACGAACCTGGATAGATTAGATGAAGAGGAGGGGAACTCTCTTAGATTGGACCAAGAGGAGACGAACTCTCTTAGATTGGAGCAACAGAAGACGAACTCGGTCAGATTGGACAAAGAGGAGACGAACTCTCTAAGATTGTACCAAGAGGAGACGAACTCGGTTAGATTAGACCAAGATGGGATGAACTCTCTTAGATTGGACGAAGAGGAGACGAACTCTCTTAGACTGGACCAAGGGGAGACGAAGTCGGTTAGATTGGATTAACTAGAGACGAACACCCATAGATTAGTCGAAGAGGAGATGAACTTTCTTAGATTGGAGCAAGAGGAGATGAACTCGGATAGATTGAACAAAGATGGGACAAATTCCCTTATAGATTGGACCAAGAGGTGACGAACTCGGTTAGATTAGACCAATATGGGACAAACTCTCTTAGATTGGACCAAGAGGAGCCGAAGTCGGTTAGACTGGACAAAGAGGAGGCGAACTCGGTTAGTTTAGACCAAGATGTGGCGAACTCTCTTAGTTTGGACTAAGAGGAGACGAACTCTCTTAGATTGGACCAAGAGGAAACGAACTCGGTTAGATTGGACAAAGAGGAGGCGAACTCTCTTAGATTTGAACATGGGCAGACGAACTTGGTTAGATTGGATTAACTACAGACGAACACCCTTAGATTGGATGAAGAGGAAACGAACTTTCTTAGATTGGATCAAGAGGAGATGAACTCGGATAGATTGAACAAAGAGGGTACAAATTCCCTTATAGATTGGACCAAGAGGAGACGACCTCGGTTAGATTAGACCAAAATAGGACGAACTCTCTTAGATTGGACCAAGAGGAGGTGAACTCGGTTAGACTGGACAAAGAGGAGCGAACTCTCTTAGATTGGACGATGAGGACACGAACTCATTTAGATTGGAACAAGAGGTGACGAACTTGGATAGATTAGACGAAGAGGAGGGGAACTCTCTTAGATTGGACGAAGAGGGGACGAACTCTCTTAGATTGAAGCAAGAGAAGACGAACTCGGTCAGATTGGACAAAGAGGAGACCAACTCTCTAAGATTGTACCAAGAGGACACGAACTCGGTTAGATTAGACCAAGATGGGATGAACTCTCTAAGATTGGACGAAGAGGAGACGAACTCTCTTAGACTGGACCAAGGGGAGACGAAGTCGGTTAGATTGGTTTAACTAGAGACGAACACCCTTAGATTGGTCGAAGAGGAGATGAACTTTCTCAGATTGGAGCAAGAGGAGATGAAATCGGTTAGATATGTTTAACTAGAGACGAACACCCTTAGATTGGTCGAAGAGGAGATGAACTTTCTTAGATTGGAGCAAGAGGAGATGAACTCAGTTAGATTGAACAAAGAGGGGACAAATTCCCTAATAGATTGGACCAAGAGGTGACGAACTCGATTAGATTCGACCAATATGGGACGAACTCTCTTAGATTGGACCAAGAGGAGGCGAACTCGGTTAGTTTAGACCAAGATGAGACGAACGCTCTTAGTTTGGACTAAGAGGAGACGAACTCTCTTAGATTGGACCAAGAGGAAACGAACTCGGTTAGATTGGACAAAGAGCAGTCGAACTCTCTTAGATTTGATCATGGGCAGACGAACTTGGTTAGATTGGATTAACTACAGACGAACACCCTTAGATTGGCTGAAGAGGAGACGAACTTTCTTAGATTGGATCAAGAGGAGATGAACTCGGTTAGATTGAATAAAGAGGGTACAAATTCCAATATAGATTGGACCAAGAGGAGACGAACTCGGTTAGATTAGACCAAAATAGGACGAACTCTCTTAGATTGGACCAAGAGGAGGTGAACTCGGTTAGACTGGACAAAGAGGAGGCGAACTATCTTAGATTGGACGATGAGGACACGAACTCATTTAGATTGAACCAAGAGGTGACGAACTTGGATAGATTAGACGAAGAGGAGGGGAACTCTCTTAGATTGGACCAAGAGGAAACGAACTCTCTTAGATTGGAGCAAGAGAAGACGAACTCGGTCAGATTGGACAAAGAGGAGACGAACACTCTAAGATTGCATCAAGAGGAGACGAACTCGGTTAGATTAGACCAAGATGGGATGAACTCACTTAGATTGGACGAAGAGGAGACGAACTCTCTTAGACTGGACCAAGGGGAGACGAAGTGGGTTACATTGGTTTAACTAGAGACGAACACCCTTAGATTGGTCGAAGAGGAGATGAACTTTCTTAGAATGGAGCATGAGGAGATGAACTCGGTTAGATTGAACAAAGTGGGGACAAATTCCCTTATAGATTGGACCAAGAGGTGACGAACTCGGTTAGATTAGACCAACATGGGACGAACTCTCTTAGATTGGACCAAGAGGAGGCGAAGTCGGTTAGACTGGACAAAGAGGAGGCGAACTCGGTTAGTTTAGACCAAGATGAGATGAACTCTCTTAGTTTGGACTAAGAGGAGACGAACTCTCTTAGATTGGACCAAGAGGAAACGAACTTGGTTAGATTGGACAAAGAGGAGGCGAACTCTCTTAGATTTGATCATGGGCAGACGAACTTGGTTAGATTGGATTAACTACAGACGAACACCCTTAGATTGGATGAAGAGGAGACGAACTTTCTTAGATTGGATCAAGAGGAGATGAACTCGGTGAGATTGAACAAAGAGGGTACAAATTCCCATATAGATTGTACCAAGAGGAGACGAACTCGGTTAGATTAGACCAAAATAGGACGAACTCACTTAGATTGGAGCAACAGGAGGAGAACTCGGTTTGACTGGACAAAGAGGAGGGGAACTCTCTTAGATTGGACGATGAGGACACGAACTCATTTAGATTGAACCAAGAGGTGACGAACTTGGATAGATTAGACGAAGAGGAGGGGAAGTCTCTTAGATTGGACCAAGAGGAGACGAACTCTCTTAGATTGGAGCAAGAGAAGACGAACTCGGTCAGATTGGACAAAGAGGAGACGAACTCTCTAAGATTGTACCAAGAGGAGACGAACTCAGTTAGATTAGACCAAGATGGGATGAACTCTCTAAGATTGGACGAAGAGGAGACGAACTCTCTTAGATTGGAGCAGGAGAAGACGAACTCGGTCAGATTGGACAAAGAGGAGACGAACTCTCTAAGATTGTACCAAGAGGAGACGAACTCGGTTAGATTAGACCAATATGGGATGAACTCTCTAAGATTGGACGAAGAGGAGACGAACTCTCTTAGACTGGACCAAGGGGAGACGAAGTCGGTTAGATTGGATTAACTAGAGACGAACACCCTTAGATTGGTCGAAGAGGAGATGAACTTTCCTAGATTGGAGCATGAGGAGATGAACTCGGTTAGATTGAACAAAGAGGGGACAAATTCCCTTATAGATTGGACCAAGAGGTGACGAACTCGGTAAGATTAGACCAATATGGGACGAACTCTCTTACATTGGACCAAGAGGAGCCGAAGTCGGTTAGACTGGACAAAGAGGAGCCGAACTCGGTTAGTTTAGACCAAGATGAGGCGAACTCTCTTAGTTTGGACTAAGAGGAGACGAACTCTCTTAGATTGGACCAAGATGAAACGAACTCTGTTAGATTGGACAAAGAGGAGGCGAACTCTCTTAGATTTGATCATGGGCAGACGAACTTGGTTAGATTGGATTAACTACAGACGAACACCCTTAGATTGGATGAAGAGGAGACGAACTTTCTTAGATTGGATCAAGAGGAGATGAACTCGGTTAGATTGAACAAAGAGGGTACAAATTCCCATATAGATTGGACCAAGAGGAGACGAACTCGGATAGATTAGACCAATATGGGACGAACTCTCTTAGATTGGATCACGAGGAGGTGAACTCGGTTTGACTGGACAAAGAGGAGGCGAACTCTCTTAGATTAGAGATGAGGACACGAACTCATTTAGATTGAACCAAGAGGTGACGAACTTGGATAGATTAGACGAAGAGGAGGGGAACTCTCTTAGATTGGACCAAGAGGAGACGAACTCGGTTAGATTAGACCAAGATGGGATGAGCTCTCTAAGATTGGACGAAGAGGAGACGAACTCTCTTAGATTGGAGCAAGAGAAGACGAACTCGGTAAGATTGGACAAAGAGGAGACGAACTCTATAAGATTTGATCATGGGCAGACGAACTTGGTTAGATTTGACTAACTACAGACGAACACCCTTAGATTCGATTAAGAGGAGACGAACTTTCTTAGATTGGATCAAGAGGAGATGAACTCGGTTAGATTGAACAAAGGGGGTACAAATTCCCATATAGATTGGACCAAGAGGAGACGAACTCGGTTAGATTAGACCAAAATAGGACGAACTCTCTTAGATTGGATCACGAGGAGGTGAACTCGGTTTGACTGGACAAAGAGGAGGCGAACTCTCTTAGATTAGAGATGAGGACACGAACTCATTTAGATTGAACCAAGAGGTGACGAACTTGGATAGATTAGACGAAGAGGAGGGGAACTCTCTTAGATTGGACCAAGAGGAGACGAACTCTCTTAGATTGGAGCAAGAGAAGACGAACTCGGTCAGATTGGACAAAGAGGAGACGAACTCTCTAAGATTGTACCAAGAGGAGACGAACTCAGTTAGATTAGACCAAGATGGGATGAACTCTCTAAGATTGGACGAAGAGGAGACGAACTCTCTTAGATTGGAGCAAGAGAAGACGAACTCGGTAAGATTGGACAAAGAGGAGTCGAACTCTCTAAGATTGTACCAAGAGGAGACGAACTCGGTTAGATTAGACCAAGATGGGATGAACTCTCTTAGATTGGACGAAGAGGAGACGAACTCTCTTAGGCTGGACCAAGGGGAGACGAAGTCGGTTAGATTGGATTAACTAGAGACGAACACCCTTAGATTGGACGAAGAGGAGATGAACTTTCTTAGAATGGAGCAAGAGGAGATGAACTCGGTTAGATTGAACATAGAGGGGACAAATTCCGTTATAGATTGGACCAAGAGGTGACGAACTCGGTTAGATTAGACCAATATGGGACGAACTCTCTTAGATTGGACCAAGAGGAGGCGATGTCGGTTAGACTGGACAAAGAGGAGGCGAACTCGGTTAGTTTAGACCAAGATGAGACGAACTCTCTTAGTTTGGACTAAGAGGAGACGAACTCTCTTAGATTAGACCAAGAGGAAACGAACTCGGTTAGATTGGACAAAGAGGAGGCGAACTCTCTTAGATTTGGTCATGGGCAGACGAACTTGGTTAGATTGGATTAACTACAGACGAACACCCTTAGATTGGACGAAGAGGAGACGAACTTTCTTAGATTTGATCAAGAGGAGATGAACTCCGTTAGATTGAACAAAGAGGGTACAAATTCCCTTATAGATTGGACCAAGAGGTGACGAACTCGGTTAGATTAGACCAAAATTGGACGAACTCACTGAGATTGGACCAAGGGGAGGTGAACTCGGTTTGACTGGACAAAGAGGAGGCAAACTCTCTTAGATTGGACGATGAGGACACCAACTCATTTAGATTGAACCAAGAGGTGACGAACTTGGATAGATTAGCCGAAGAGGAGGGGAACTCTCTTAGATTGGACCAAGAGGAGACGAACTCTCTTAGATTGTAGCAAGAGAAGAAGAACTCGGTCAGATTGGACAAAGAGGAGACGAACTCTCTAAGATTGTACCAAGAGGAGACGAACTCGGTTAGATTAGACCAAGATGGGATGAACTCTCTAAGATTGGACGAAGAGGAGACGAACTCTCTTAGGTTGGAGCAAGAGAAGACGAACTCGGTCAGATTGGACAAAGAGGAGACGAACTCTCTAAGATTGTACCAAGAGGAGACGAACTCGGTTAGATTAGACCAAGATGGGATGAACTCTCTTAGATTAGACGAAGAGGAGACGAACTCTCTTAGACTGGACCAAGGGGAGACGTAGTCGGTTAGATTGGATTAACTAGAGACGAACACCCTTAGATTGGTCGAAGAGGAGATGAACTTTCTTAGATTGGAGCAAGAGGAGATGAACTCGGTTAGATTGAACAAAGAGGGGACAAATTCCCTTATAGATTGGACCAAGAGGTGACGAACTCGGTTAGATTAGACCAATATGGGACGAACTCTCTTAGATTGGACCAAGAGGAGCCGAAGTCGGTTAGACTGGACAAAGAGGAGGCGAACTCGGTTAGTTTAGAGCAAGATGAGACGAACTCTCTTAGTTTGGACTAAGAGGAGACGAACTCTCTTAGATTGGACCAAGAGGAAACGAACTCGGTTAGATTGGACAAAGGGGAGGGGAACCCTCTTAGATTTGATCATGGGCAGACGAACTTGGTTAGATTTAATTAACTACAGACGAACACCCTTAGATAGGAAGAAGAGGAGACGAACTTTCTTAGATTGGATCAAGAGGAGATGAACTCGGTTAGATTGAACAAAGAGGGTACAAATTCCCATATAGATTGGACCAAGAGGAGACGAACTCGGATAGATTAGACCAATATGGGACGAACTCTCTTAGATTGGACCAAGAGGAGGCGATGTCGGTTAGACTGGACAAAGAGGAGGCGAACTCGGTTAGTTTAGACCAAGATGAGATGAACTCTCTTAGTTTGGACTAAGAGGAGACGAACTCTCTTAGATTGGACCAAGAGGAAACGAACTCGGTTAGATTGGACAAAGAAGAGGCGAACTCTCTTAGATTTGGTCATGGGCAGACGAACTTGGTTAGATTGGATTAACTACAAACGAACACCCTTAGATTGGACGAAGAGGAGACGAACTTTCTTAGATTTGATCAAGAGGAGATGAACTCGGTTAGATTGAACAAAGAGGGTACAAATTCCCTTATAGATTGGACCAAGAGGTGACGAACTCGGTTAGATTAGACCAAAATTGGACGAACTCACTGAGATTGGACCAAGGGGAGGTGAACTCGGTTTGACTGGACAAAGAGGAGGCAAACTCTCTTAGATTGGACGATGAGGACACCAACTCATTTAGATTGAACCAAGAGGTGACGAACTTGGATAGATTAGCCGAAGAGGAGGGGAACTCTCTTAGATTGGACCAAGAGGAGACGAATTCTCTTAGATTGGAGCAAGAGAAGAAGAACTCGGTCAGATTGGACAAAGAGGAGACGAACTCTCTAAGATTGTACCAAGAGGAGACGAACTCGGTTAGATTAGACCAAGATGGGATGAACTCTCTAAGATTGGACGAAGAGGAGACGAACTCTCTTAGATTGGAGCAAGAGAAGACGAACTCGGTCAGATTGGACAAAGAGGAGACGAACTCTCTAAGATTGTACCAAGAGGAGACGAACTCGGTTAGATTAGACCAAGATGGGATGAACTCTCTTAGATTAGATGAAGAGGAGACGAACTCTCTTAGACTGGACCAAGGGGAGACGTAGTCGGTTAGATTGGATTAACTAGAGACGAACACCCTTAGATTGGTCGAAGAGGAGATGAACTTTCTTAGATTGGAGCAAGAGGAGATGAACTCGGTTAGATTGAACAAAGAGGGGACAAATTCCCTTATAGATTGGACCAAGAGGTGACGAACTCGGTTAGATTAGACCAATATGGGACGAACTCTCTTAGATTGGACCAAGAGGAGCCGAAGTCGGTTAGACTGGACAAAGAGGAGGCGAACTCGGTTAGTTTAGACCAAGATGAGACGAACTCTCTTAGTTTGGACTAAGAGGAGACGAACTCTCTTAGATTGGACCAAGAGGAAACGAACTCGGTTAGATTGGACAAAGGGGAGGGGAACCCTCTTAGATTTGATCATGGGCAGACGAACTTGGTTAGATTTAATTAACTACAGACGAACACCCTTAGATTGGATGAAGAGGAAACGAACTTTCTTAGATTGGATCAAGAGGAGATGAACTCGGTTAGATTGAACAAAGAGGGTACAAATTCCCATATAGATTGGACCAACAGGAGACGAACTCGGATAGATTAGACCAAAATAGGACGAACTCACTGAGATTGGACCAAGAGGAGGTGAACTCGATTTGACTGGACAAAGAGGAGGCGAAATCTCTTAGATTGGACGATGAGGACACAAACTCATTTAGATTGAACCAAGAGGTGACGAACTTGGATAGATTAGACGAAGAGGAGGGGAACTCTCTTAGATTGGACCAAGAGGAGACGAACTCTCTTAGATTGGAGCAAGAGAAGACGAACTCGGTCAGATTGGACAAAGAGGAGACGAACTCTCTAAGATTGTACCAAGAGGAGACGAACTCAGTTAGATTAGACCAAGATGAGATGAACTCTCTATGATTGGACGAAGAGGAGACGAACTCTCTTAGATTGGAGCAAGAGAAGACGAACTCGGTAAGATTGGACAAAGAGGAGTCGAACTCTCTAAGATTGTACCAAGAGGAGACGAACTCGGTTAGATTAGACCAAGATGGGATGAACTCTCTTAGATTGGACGAAGAGGAGACGAACTCTCTTAGACTGGACCAAGGGGAGACGAAGTCGGTTAGATTGGATTAACTAGAGACGAACACCCTTAGATTGGACGAAGAGGAGATGAACATTCTTAGATTGGAGCAAGAGGAGATGAACTCGGTTAGATTGAACAAAGAGGGGACAAATTCCCTTATAGATTGGACCAAGAGGTGACGAACTCGGTTAGATTAGACCAATATGGGACGAACTCTCTTAGATTGGACCAAGAGGAGCCGAAGTCGGTTAGACTGGACAAAGAGGAGGCGAACTCGGTTAGTTTAGACCAAGATGAGACGAACTCTCTTAGTTTGGACTAAGAGGAGACGAACTCTCTTAGATTGGACCAAGAGGAAACGAACTCGGTTAGATTGGACAAAGGGGAGGGGAACCCTCTTAGATTTGATCATGGGCAGACGAACTTGGTTAGATTTAATTAACTACAGACGAACACCCTTAGATTGGATGAAGAGGAGACGAACTTTCTTAGATTGGATCATGAGGAGATGAACTCGGTTAGATTGAACAAAGAGGGTACAAATTCCCATATAGATTGGACCAAGAGGAGACGAACTCAGATAGATTAGACCAAAATAGGACGAACTCACTGAGATTGGACCAAGAGGAGGTGAACTCGGTTTGACTGGACAAAGAGGAGGCAAACTCTCTTAGATTGGACGATGAGGACACCAACTCATTTAGATTGAACCAAGAGGTGACGAACTTGGATAGATTAGCCGAAGAGGAGGGGAACTCTCTTAGATTGGACCAAGAGGAGACGAACTCTCTTAGATTGGAGCAAGAGAAGACGAACTCGGTCAAATTGGACAAAGAGGAGACGAACTCTCTAAGATATTACCAAGAGGAGACGAACTCGGTTAGATTAGACCAAGATGGGATGAACTCTCTAAGATTGGACGAAGAGGAGACGAACTCTCTTAGGTTGGAGCAAGAGAAGACGAACTCGGTCAGATTGGACAAAGAGGAGTCGAACTCTCTAAGATTGTACCAAGAGGAGACGAACTCGGTTAGATTAGACCAAGATGGGATGAACTCTCTTAGATTAGACGAAGAGGAGACGAACTCTCTTAGACTGGACCAAGGGGAGACGTAGTCGGTTAGATTGGATTAACTAGAGACGAACACCCTTAGATTGGTCGAAGAGGAGATGAATTTTCTTAGATTGGAGCAAGAGGAGATGAACTCGGTTAGATTGAACAAAGAGGGGACAAATTCCCTTATAGATTGGACCAAGAGGTGACGAACTCGGTTAGATTAGACCAATATGGGACGAACTCTCTTAGATTGGACCAAGAGGAGCCGAAGTCGGTTAGACTGGACAAAGAGGAGGCGAACTCGGTTAGTTTAGACCAAGATGAGACGAACTCTCTTAGTTTGGACTAAGAGGAGACGAACTCTCTTAGATTGGAGCAAGAGAAGACGAACTCGGTCAGATTGGACAAAGAGGAGACGAACTCTCTAAGATTGTACCAAGAGGAGACGAACTCGGTTAGATTAGACCAAGATGGGATGAACTCTCTTAGATTAGACGAAGAGTAGACGAACTCTCTTAGACTGGACCAAGGGGAGACGAAGTCTGTTAGATTGGATTAACAAGAGACGAACACCCATAGATTGGTCGAAGAGGAGATGAACTTTCTTAGATTGGAGCAAGAGGAGATGAACTCGGTTAGATTGAACATAGAGGGGACAAATTCCCTTATAGATTGGACCAAGAGGTGACGAACTCGGTTAGATTAGACCAATATGGGACGAACTCTCTTAGATTGGACCAAGAGGAGGCGATGTCGGTTAGACTGGACAAAGAGGAGGCGAACTCGGTTAGTTTAGAGCAAGATGAGACGAACTCTCTTAGTTTGGACTAAGAGGAGACGAACTCTCTTAGATTGGACCAAGAGGAAACGAACTCGGTTAGATTGGACAAAGGGGAGGGGAACCCTCTTAGATTTGGTCATGGGCAGACGAACTTGGTTAGATTGGATTAACTACAGACGAACAACCTTAGATTGGACGAAGAGGAGACGAACTTTCTTAGATTTGATCAAGAGGAGATGAACTCGGTTAGATTGAACAAAGAGGGTACAAATTCCCTTATAGATTGGACCAAGAGGTGACGAACTCGGTTAGATTAGACCAAAATAGGACGAACTCTCTTAGATTGGACCAAGACGAGGCGAAGTCGGTTAGACTGGACAAAGAGGAGGCGAACTCGGTTAGTTTAGACCATGATGAGACGAACTCTCTTAGTTTGGACTAAGAGGAGACGAACTCTCTTAGATTGGACCAAGAGGAAACGAACTCGGTTAGATTGGACAAAGGGGAGGGGAACCCTCTTAGATTTGATCATGGGCAGACGAACTTGGTTAGATTTAATTAACTACAGACGAACACACTTAGATTGGATGAAGAGGAGACGAACTGTCTTAGATTGGATCGAGAGGAGATGAACTCGGTTAGATTGAACAAAGAGGGTACAAATTCCCATATAGATTGGACCAAGAGGAGACGAACTCGGTTAGATTAGACCAAAATAGGACGAACTCACTGAGATTGGACCAAGAGGAGGTGAACTCGGTTTGACTGGACAAAGAGGAGGCGAAATCTCTTAGATTGGACGATGAGGACACAAACTCATTTAGATTGAACCAAGAGGTGACGAACTTGGATAGATTAGACGAAGAGGAGGGGAACTCTCTTAGATTGGACCAAGAGGAGACGAACTCTCTTAGATTGGAGCAAGAGAAGACGAACTCGGTCAAATTGGACAAAGAGGAGACGAACTCTCTAAGATATTACCAAGAGGAGACGAACTCGGTTAGATTAGACCAAGATGGGATGAACTCTCTAAGATTGGACGAAGAGGAGACGAACTCTCTTAGATTGGACCAAGAGGAGGCGAAGTCGGTTAGACTGGACAAAGAGGAGGCGAAGTCGGTTAGTTTAGACCAAGATGAGACGAACTCTCTTAGTTTGGACTAAGAGGAGACGAACTCTCTTAGATTAGACCAAGAGGAAACGAACTCGGTTAGATTGGACAAAGAGGGTACAAATTGGATTTGATCATGGGCATACGAACTTGGAGCAAGAGAAGAGGAACTCGGTCATATTGGACAAAGAGGAGACGAACTCTCTAAGATTGTACCAAGAGGAGACGAACTCGGTTAGAATAGACCAAGATGGGATGAACTCTCTTAGATTAGACGAAGAGTAGACGAACTCTCTTAGACTGGACCAAGGGGAGACGAAGTCGGTTAGATTGGATTAACAAGAGACGAACACCCATAGATTGGTCGAAGAGGAGATGAACTTTCTTAGATTGGAGCAAGAGGAGATGAACTCGGTTAGATTGAACAAAGAGGGGACAAATTCCCTTATAGATTGGACCAAGAGGTGACGAACTCGTTTAGATTAGACCAATATGGGACGAACTCTCTTAGATTGGACCAAGAGGAGCCGAAGTCGGTTAGACTGGACAAAGAGGAGGCGAACTCGGTTAGTTTAGACCAAGATGAGACGAACTCTCTTAGTTTGGAGTAAGAGGAGACGAACTCTCTTAGATTGGACCAAGAGGAAACAAACTCGGTTAGATTGGACAAAGGGGAGGGGAACCCTCTTAGATTTGATCATGGGCAGACGAACTTGGTTAGATTTAATTAACTACAGACGAACACCCTTAGATTGGATGAAGAGGAGACGAACTATCTTAGATTGGATCGAGAGGAGATGAACTCGGTTAGATTGAACAAAGAGGGTACAAATTCCCATATAGATTGGACCAAGAGGAGACGAACTCGGTTAGATTAGACCAAAATAGGACGAACTCACTGAGATTGGACCAAGAGGAGGTGAACTCGGTTTGACTGGACAAAGAGGAGGCGAAATCTCTTAGATTGAACGATGAGGACACAAACTCATTTAGATTGAACCAAGAGGTGACGAACTTGGATAGATTAGACGAAGAGGAGGGGAACTCTCTTAGATTGGACCAAGAGGAGACGAACTCTCTTAGATTGGAGCAAGAGAAGACGAACTCGGTCAGATTGGACAAAGAGGAGATGAACTCTCTAAGATATTACCAAGAGGAGACGAACTCCGTTAGATTAGACCAAGATGGGATGAACTCTCTAAGATTGGACGAAGAGGAGACGAACTCTCTTAGATTGGAGCAAGAGAAGACGAACTCGGTAAGATTGGACAAAGAGGAGTCGAACTCTTTAAGATTGTACCAAGAGGAGACGAACTCGGTTAGATTAGACCAAGATGGGATGAACTCTCTTAGATTGGACGAAGAGGAGACGAACTCTCTTAGACTGGACCAAGGGGAGACGAAGTCGGTTAGATTGGATTAACTAGAGACGAACACCCTTAGATTGGACGAAGAGGAGATGAACTTTCTTAGATTGGAGCAAGAGGAGATGAACTCGGTTAGATTGAACAAAGAGGGGACAAATTCCCTTATAGATTGGACCAAGAGGTGACGAACTCGGTTAGATTAGACCAATATGGGACGAACTCTCTTAGATTGGACCAAGAGGAGCCGAAGTCGGTTAGACTGGACAAAGAGGAGGCGAACTCGGTTAGTTTAGACCAAGATGAGACGAACTCTCTTAGTTTGGACTAAGAGGAGACGTACTCTCTTAGATTGGACCAAGAGGAAACGAACTCGGTTAGATTGGACAAAGGGGAGGGGAACCCTCTTAGATTTGATCATGGGCAGACGAACTTGGTTAGATTTAATTAACTACAGACGAACACCCTTAGATTGGATGAAGAAGAGACGAACTTTCTTAGATTGGATCATGAGGAGATGAACTCGGTTAGATTGAACAAAGAGGGTACAAATTCCCATATAGATTGGACCAAGAGGAGACGAACTCGGTTAGATTAGACCAAAACAGGACGAACTCACTGAGATTGGACCAAGAGGAGGTGAACTCGGTTTGACTGGACAAAGAGGAGGCGAACTCTCTTAGATTGGACGATGAGGACACGAACTCATTTAGATTGAACCAAGAGGTGACGAACTTGGATAGATTAGACGAAGAGGAGGGGAACTCTCTTAGATTGGACCAAGAGGAGACGAACTCTCTTAGATTGGAGCAAGAGAAGACGAACTCGGTCAGATTGGACAAAGAGGAGACGAACTCTCTAAGATTGTACCAAGAGGAGACGAACTCGGTTAGATTAGACCAAGATGGGATGAACTCTCTAAGATTGGACGAAGAGGAGACGAACTCTCTTAGATTGGAGCAAGAGAAGACGAACTCGGTCAGATTGGACAAAGAGGAGACGAACTGTCTAAGATTGTACCAAGGGGAGACGAACTCGGTTAGATTAGACTAAGATGGGATGAACTCTCTTAGATTAGACGACGAGGAGACGAACTCTCTTAGACTGGACCAAGGGGAGACGAAGTCGGTTAGATTGGATTAACTAGAGACGAACACCCTTAGATTGGTCGAAGAGGAGATGAACTTTCTTAGATTGGTGCAAGAGGAGATGAACTCGGTTAGATTGAACAAAGAGGGGACAAATTCCCTTATAGATTGGACTAAGAGGTGACGAACTCGTTTAGATTAGACCAATATGGGACGAACTCTCTTAGATTGGACCAAGAGAAGCCGAAGTCGGTTAGACTGGACAAAGCGGAGGCGAACTCGGTTATTTTAGACCAAGATGAGACGAACACTCTTAGTTTGGACTAAGAGGAGACGAACTCTCTTAGATTGGACCAAGAGGAAACGAACTCGATTAGATTGGACAAAGGGGAGGGGAACCCTCTTAGATTTGATCATGGGCAGACGAACTTGGTTAGACTGGATTAACTACAGACGAACACCCTTAGATTGGATGAAGAGGAGACGAACTTTCTTAGATTGGATCAAGAGGAGATGAACTCGGTTAGATTGAACAAAGAGGGTACAAATTCCCATATAGATTGGACCAAGAGGAGACGAACTCGGTGAGATTAGACCAAAATAGGACGAACTCTCTTAGATTGGACCAAGAGGAGGTGAACTCGGTTTAATTGGACAAAGAGGAGGCGAACTCTCTTAGATTGGACGATGAGGACACGAACTCATTTAGATTGGACCATGAGGTGACGAACTTGGATAGATTAGACGAAGAGGAGGGGAACTCTCTTAGATTGGAGCAAGAGAAGACGAACTCGGTCATATTGGACAAAGAGGAGACGAACTCTCTAAGATTGTACCAAGAGGAGACGAACTCGGTTAGATTAGACCAAGATGGGATGAACTCTCTAAGATTGGACGAAGAGGAGACGAACTCTCTTAGATTGGAGCAAGAGAAGACGAACTCGGTCAGAATGGACAAAGAGGAGACGAACTCTCTAAGATTGTACCAAGAGGAGACGAACTCGGTTAGATTAGACCAAGATGGGATGAACTCTCTTAGATTAGACGAAGAGGAGACGAACTCTCGTAGACTGGACCAAGGGGAGACGAAGTCGGTTAGATTGGATTAACTAGAGACGAACACCCTTAGATTGGTCGAAGAGGAGATGAACTTTCTTAGATTGGAGCAAGAGGAGATGAACTCGGTTAGATTGAACAAAGAGGGGACAAATTCCCTTATAGATTGGACCAAGAGGTGACGAACTCGTTTAGATTAGACCAATATGGGACGAACTCTCTTAGATTGGACCAAGAGGAGCCGAAGTCGGTTAGACTGGACAAAGAGGAGGCGAACTCGGTTAGTTTAGACCAAGATGAGACGAACTCTCTTAGTTTGGACTAAGAGGAGACGAACTCTCTTAGATTGGACCAAGAGGACACGAACTCGGTTAGATTGGACAAAGGGGAGGGGAACCCTCTTAGATTTGATCATGGGCAGACGAACTTGGTTAGATTTGATTAACTACAGACGAACACCCTTAGATTGGATGAAGAGTAGACGAACTCTCTTAGATTGGATCAATAGGAGATGAACTCGGTTAGATTGAACAAAGAGGGTACAAATTCCCATATAGATTGGACCAAGAGGAGACGAACTCGGTTAGATTAGACCAAAATAGGACGAACTCTCTTAGATTGGACCAAGAGGAGGTGAACTCTGTTTGACTGGACAAAGAGGAGGCGAACTCTCTTAGATTGGACGATGAGGACACGAACTCATTTAGATTGAACCAAGAGGTGACGAACTTGGATAGATTAGACGAAGAGGAGGGGAACTCTCTTAGATTGGTCCAAGAGGAGACGAACTCTCTTAGATTGGAGCAACAGAAGACGAACTCGGTCAGATTGGACAAAGAGGAGACGAACTCTCTAAGATATTACCAAGAGGAGACGAACTTGGTTAGATTAGACGAAGATGGGATGAACTCTCTAAGATTGGACGAAGAGGAGACGAACTCTCTTATATTGGAGCAAGAGAAGACGAACTCGGTCAGATTGGACAAAGAGGAGACGAACTCACTAAGATTGTACCAAGAGGAGACGAACTCGGTTAGATTAGACCAAGATGGGATGAACTCTCTTAGATTAGACGAAGAGGAGACGAACTCTCTTAGACTGGACCAAGGGGAGACGAAGTCGGTTAGATTGGATTAACTAGAGACGAACACCCTTAGATTGATCGAAGAGGAGATGAACTTTCTTAGATTGGAGCAAGAGGAGATGAACTCGGTTAGATTGAACAAAGAGGGGACGAATTCCCTTTTAGATTGGACCAAGAGGTGACGAACTCGGTTAGATTAGACCAATATGGGACGAACTCTCTTAGATTGGACCAAGAGGAGGCGAAGTCGGTTAGACTGGACAAAGAGGAGGCGAACTCGGTTAGTTTAGACCAAGATGAGACGAACTCTCTTAGTTTGGACTAAGAGGAGACGAACTCTCTTAGATTGGAGCAAGGGAAGACGAACTCGGTCAGATTGGACAAAGAGGAGATGAACTCTCTAAGATTGTACCAAGAGGAGACGAACTCGGTTAGATTAGACCTAGATGGGATGAACTCTCTTAGATTAGACGAAGAGGAGACGAACTCTCTTAGACTGGACCAAGGGGAGACGAAGTCGGTTAGATTGGATTAACTAGAGACGAACACCCTTTGATTGATCGAAGAGGAGATGAACTTTCTTAGATTGGAGCAAGAGGAGATGAACTCGGTTAGATTGAACAAAGAGGGGACAAATTCCCTTTTAGATTGGACCAAGAGGTGACGAACTCGGTTAGATTAGACCAATATGGGACGAACTCTCTTAGATTGGACCAAGAGGAGGCGAAGTCGGTTAGACTGGAAAAGAGGAGGCGAACTCGGTTTGTTTAGGCCAAGATGAGACGAACTCTCTTAGTTTGGACTAAGAGGAGACGAACTCTCTTAGATTGGACCAAGAGGAAACGAACTCGGTTAGATTGGACAAAGTGGAGGGGAACCCTCTTAGATTTGATCATGGGCAGACGAACTTGGTTAGATTTAATTAACTACAGACGAACACCCTTAGATTGGATGAAGAGGAGACGAACTTTCTTAGATTGGATCAAGAGGAGTTGAACTCGGTTAGATTGAACAAAGAGGGTACTAATTCCCATATAGATTGGACCAAGAGGAGACGAACTCGGTTAGATTAGACCAAAATAGGACGAACTCACTGAGATTGGACCAAGAGGAGGTGAACTCGGTTTGACTGGACAAAGTGGAGGCGAAATCTCTTAGATTGGACGATGAGGACACAAACTCATTTAGATTGAACCAAGAGGTGACGAACTTGGATAGATTAGACGAAGAGGAGGGGAACTCTCTTAGATTGGACCAAGAGGAGACGAACTCTCTTAGATTGGAGCAAGAGAAGACGAACTCGGTCAGATTGGACAAAGAGGAGACGAACTCTCTAAGATATTACCAAGAGGAGACGAACTCGGTTAGATTAGACCAAGATGGGATGAACTCTCTAAGATTGGACGAAGAGGAGACGAACTCTCTTAGATTGGAGCAAGAGAAGACGAACTCGGTCAGATTGGACAAAGAGGAGACGAACTCTCTAAGATTGTACCAAGAGGAGACGAACTCGGTTAGATTAGACCAAGATGGGATGAACTCTCTTAGATTGGACGAAGAGGAGACGAACTCTCTTAGATTGGAGCAAGAGAAGACGAACTCGGTCAGAATGGACAAAGAGGAGACGAACTCTCTAAGATTGTACCAAGGGGAGACGAACTCGGTTAGATTAGACCAAGATGGGATGAACTCTCTTAGATTAGACGAAGAGGAGACGAACTCTCTTAGACTGGACCAAGGGGAGACGAAGTCGGTTAGATTGGATTAACTAGAGACGAACACCCTTTGATTGATCGAAGAGGAGATGAACTTTCTTAGATTGGAGCAAGAGGAGATGAACTCGGTTAGATTGAACAAAGAGGGGACAAATTCCCTTTTAGATTGGACCAAGAGGTGACGAACTCGGTTAGATTAGACCAATATGGGACGAACTCTCTTAGATTGGACCAAGAGGAGGCGAAGTCGGTTAGACTGGAAAAGAGGAGGCGAACTCGGTTTGTTTAGGCCAAGATGAGACGAACTCTCTTAGTTTGGACTAAGAGGAGACGAACTCTCTTAGATTGGACCAAGAGGAAACGAACTCGGTTAGATTGGACAAAGTGGAGGGGAACCCTCTTAGATTTGATCATGGGCAGACGAACTTGGTTAGATTTAATTAACTACAGACGAACACCCTTAGATTGGATGAAGAGGAGACGAACTTTCTTAGATTGGATCAAGAGGAGATGAACTCGGTTAGATTGAACAAAGAGGGTACTAATTCCCATATAGATTGGACCAAGAGGAGACGAACTCGGTTAGATTAGACCAAAATAGGACGAACTCACTGAGATTGGACCAAGAGGAGGTGAACTCGGTTTGACTGGACAAAGTGGAGGCGAAATCTCTTAGATTGGACGATGAGGACACAAACTCATTTAGATTGAACCAAGAGGTGACGAACTTGGATAGATTAGACGAAGAGGAGGGGAACTCTCTTAGATTGGACCAAGAGGAGACGAACTCTCTTAGATTGGAGCAAGAGAAGACGAACTCGGTCAGATTGGACAAAGAGGAGACGAACTCTCTA
This sequence comes from Melaleuca quinquenervia, assembly GCA_030064385.1. Classification (NCBI taxonomy): domain Eukaryota; kingdom Viridiplantae; phylum Streptophyta; class Magnoliopsida; order Myrtales; family Myrtaceae; genus Melaleuca; species Melaleuca quinquenervia. Next base: position 52,041 of record JAPVXF010000027.1, on the reverse strand, counting down.
AGATATTACCAAGAGGAGACGAACTCGGTTAGATTAGACCAAGATGGGATGAACTCTCTAAGATTGGACGAAGAGGAGACGAACTCTCTTAGATTGGAGCAAGAGAAGACGAACTCGGTCAGATTGGACAAAGAGGAGACGAACTCTCTAAGATTGTACCAAGAGGAGACGAACTCGGTTAGATTAGACCAAGATGGGATGAACTCTCTTAGATTGGACGAAGAGGAGACGAACTCTCTTAGATTGGAGCAAGAGAAGACGAACTCGGTCAGAATGGACAAAGAGGAGACGAACTCTCTAAGATTGTACCAAGGGGAGACGAACTCGGTTAGATTAGACCAAGATGGGATGAACTCTCTTAGATTAGACGAAGAGGAGACGAACTCTCTTAGACTGGACCAAGGGGAGACGAAGTCGGTTAGATTGGATTAACTAGAGACGAACACCCTTAGATTGGTCGAAGAGGAGATGAACTTTCTTAGATTGGAGCAAGAGGAGATGAACTCGATTAGATTGAACAAAGAGGGGACAAATTCCCTTATAGATTGGACCAAGAGGTGACGAACTCGGTTAGATTAGACCAATATGGGACGAACTCTCTTAGATTGGACCAAGAGGAGGCGAAGTCGGTTAGACTGGACAAAGAGGAGGCGAACTCGGTTAGTTTAGACCAAGATGAGACGAACTCTCTTAGTTTGGACTAAGAGGAGACGAACTCTCTTAGATTGGACCAAGAGGAAACGAACTCAGTTAGATTGGACAAAGAGGAGGCGAACTCTCTTAGATTTGATCATGGGCAGACGAACTTGGTTAGATTGGATTAACAACAGACGAACACCCTTAGATTGGATGAAGAGGAGACGAACTTTCTTAGAGTGGATCAAGAGGAGATGAACTCGGTTAGATTGAACAAAGAGGGTACAAATTCCCATATAGATTGGACCAAGTGGAGACGAACTCGGTTAGATTAGACCAAAATTGGACGAACTCACTGAGATTGGACCTAGAGGAGGTGAACTCGGTTTGACTGGACAAAGAGGAGGTGAACTCTCTTAGATTGGACGATGAGGACACAAACTCATTTAGATTGAACCAAGAGGTGACGAACTTGGATAGATTAGACGAAGAGGAGGGGAACTCTCTTAGATTGGACCAAGAGGAGACGAACTCTCTTAGATTGGAGCAAGAGAAGACGAACTCGGTCAGATTGCACAAAGAGGAGACGAACTCTCTAAGATTGTACCAAGTGGAGACGAACTCGGTTAGATTAGACCAAGATGGGATGAACTCTCTAAGATTGGACGAAGAGGAGACGAACTCTCTTAGATTGGAGCAAGAGACGACGAACTCGGTCAGATTGGACAAAGAGGAGACGAACTCTCTAAGATTGTTCCAAGAGGAGACGAACTCGGTTAGATTAGAGCAAGATGGGATGAACTCTCTTAGAATGGACGAAGAGGAGACGAACTCTCTTAGACTGGACCAAGGGGAGACGAAGTCGGTTAGATTGGATTAACTAGAGACGAACACCCTTAGATTGGTCGAAGGGGAGATGAACTTTCTTAGATTGGAGCAAGAGGAGATGAACTCGGTTAGATTTAACAAAGAGGGGACAAATTCCTTTATAGATTGGACCAAGAGGTGACGAACTCGGTTAGATTAGACCAATATGGGACGAACTCTCTTAGATTGGACCAAGAGGAGGCGAAGTCGGTTAGAATGGACAAAGAGGAGGCGAACTCGGTTAGTTTAGACCAAGATGAGACGAACTCTCTTAGTTTGGACTAAGAGGAGACGAACTCTCTTAGATTGGACCAAGAGGAAACGAACTCGGTTAGATTGGACAAAGAGGAGGCGAACTCTCTTAGATTTGATCATGGGCAGACGAACTTGGTTAGATTGGATTAACTATAGACGAACACCCTTAGATTGGATGAAGAGGAGACGAACTTTCTTAGATTGGATCAAGAGGAGATGAACTCGGTTAGATTGAACAGAGAGGGTACAAATTCCCATATAGATTGGACCAAGAGGAGACGAACTCGGTTAGATTAGACCAAAACAGGACGAACTCACTGAGATTGGACCAAGAGGAGGTGAACTCGGTTTGACTGGACAAAGAGGAGGCGAACTCTCTTAGATTGGACGATGAGGACACGAACTCATTTAGATTGAACCAAGAGGTGACGAACTTGGATAGATTAGGCGAAGAGGAGGGGAACACTCTTAGATTGGACCAAGAGGAGACGAACTCTCTTAGATTGGAGCAAGAGAAGACGAACTCGGTCAGTTTGGACAAAGGGGAGACGAACTCTCTAAGATTGTTCCAAGAGGAGACGAACTCGGTTAGATTAGACCAAGATGGGATGAACTCTCTTAGATTGGACGAAGAGGAGACGAACTCTCTTAGACTGGACCAAGGGGAGACGAAGTCGGTTAGATTGGATTAACTAGAGACGAACACCCTTAGATTGGTCGAAGAGGAGATGAAATTTCTTAGATTGGTGCAAGAGGAGATGAACTCGGTTAGATTGAACAAAGAGGGGACAAATTCCCTTATAGATTGGACTAAGAGGTGACAAACTCGTTTAGATTAGACCAATATGGGACGAACTCTCTTAGATTGGACCAAGAGAAGCCGAAGTCGGTAGACTGGACAAAGAGGAGGCGAACTCGGTTATTTTAGACCAAGATGAGACGAACTCTCTTAGTTTGGACTAAGAGGAGATGAACTCTCTTAGATTGGACCAAGAGGAAACGAACTCGGTTAGATTGGACAAAGGGGAGGGGAACCCTCTTAGATTTGATCATGGGCAGACGAACTTGGTTAGACTGGATTAACTACAGACGAACACCCTTAGATTGGATGAAGAGGAGACGAACTTTCTTAGATTGGATCAAGAGGAGATGAACTCGGTTAGATTGAACAAAGAGGGTACAAATTCCCATATAGATTGGACCAAGTGGAGACGAACTCGGTGAGATTAGACCAAAATAGGACGAACTCTCTTAGATTGGACCAAGAGGAGGTGAACTCGGTTTAATTGGACAAAGAGGAGGCGAACTCTCTTAGATTGGACGATGAGGACACGAACTCATTTAGATTGGACCAAAAGGTGACGAACTTGGATAGATTAGACGAAGAGGAGGGGAACTCTCTTTGATTGGAGCAAGAGAAGACGAACTCGGTCAGAATGGACAAAGCGGAGACGAACTCTCTAAGATTGTACCAAGAGGAGACGAACTCTCTTAGATTGGAGCAAGAGAAGACGAACTCGGTCAGATTGGACAAAGAGGAGACGAACTCTCTAAGATTGTACCAAGAGGAGACGAACTCGGTTAGATTAGACCAAGATGGGATGAACTCTCTAAAATTGGATGAAGAGGAGACGAACTCTCTTAGATTGGAGCAAGAGAAGACTAACTCGGTCAGATTGGACAAAGAGGAGACGAACTCTCTAAGATTGTACTAAGAGGAGACGAACTCGATTAGATTAGACCAAGATGGGATGAACTCTCTAAGATTGGACGAAGAGGAGACGAACTCTCTTAGATTGGAGCAAGAGAAGACGAACTCGGTCAGATTGGACAAAGAGGAGATGAACTCTCTAAGATTGTACCAAGAGGAGACGAACTCGGTTAGATTAGACCAAGATGGGACGAACTCTCTTAGATTGGACGAAGAGGAGACGAACTCTCTTAGACTGGGCCAAGGGGAGACGAAGTCGGTTAGATTGGATTAACTAGAGACGAACACCCTTAGATTGGTCGAAGAGGAGATGAACTTTCTTAGATTGGAGCAAGAGGAGATGAACTCGGTTAGATTGAACAAAGAGCGGACAAATTCCCTTATAGATTGGACCAAGAGGTGACGAACTCGGTTAGATTAGACCAATATGGGACGAACTCTCTTAGATTGGAGCAAGAGGAGCCGAAGTCGTTTAGACTGGACAAAGAGGAGGCGAACTCGGTTAGTTTAGACCAAGATGAGACGAACTCTCTTAGTTTGGACTAAGAGTAGACGAACTCTCTTAGATTGGACCAAGAGGAAACGAACTCGGTTAGATTGGACAAAGAGGAGGCGAACTCTGTTAGATTTGATCATGGGCAGACGAACTTGGTTAGATTGGATTAACCACAGACGAACATCCTTAGATTGGATGAAGAGGAGACGAACTTTCTTAGATTGGATCAAGAGGAGATGAACTCGGTTAGATTGAACAAAGAGGGTACAAATTCCCATATAGATTGGACCAAGTGGAGACGAACTCGGTGAGATTAGACCAAAATAGGCGAACTCTCTTAGATTGGACCAAGAGGAGGTGAACTCAGTTTGACTGGAGAAAGTCGAGGCGAACTCTCTTAGATTGGACGATGAGGACACGAACTCATTTAGATTGAACCAAGAGGTGACGAACTTGGATAGATTAGACGAAGAGGAGGGGAACTCTCTTAGATTGGACCAAGAGGAGACGAACTCTCTTAGATTGGAGCAAGAGAAGACGAACTCGGTCAGATTGGACAAAGAGGAGACGAACTCTCTAAGATTGTACCAAGAGGAGACGAACACGGTTAGATTAGACCAAGATGGGATGAACTCTCTAAGATTGGACGAAGAGGAGACGAACTCTCTTAGATTGGAGCAAGAGAAGACGAACTCGGTCAGATTGGACAAAGAGGATACGAACTCTCTAAGATTGTACCAAGAGGAGACGAACTCGGTTAGATTAGACCAAGATGGGATGAACTCTCTTAGATTAGATGAAGAGGAGACGAACTCTCTTAGACTGGACCAAGGGGAGACGAAGTCGGTTAGATTGGATTAACTAGAGACGAACACCCTTAGATTGGTCGAAGAGGAGATGAACTCGGTTAGATTGGACAAAGAGGGGACAAATTCCCTTATAGATTGGACCAAGACTTGACGAACTCGGTTAGATTAGACCAATATGGGACGAACTCTCTTAGATAGGACCAAGAGGAGGCGAAGTCGGTTAGACTGGACAAAGAGGAGGCGAACTCGGATAGTTTAGACGAACTCTCTTAGACTGGACCAAGGGGAGACGAAGTCGGTTAGATTGGATTAACTAGAGACGAACACCCTTAGATTGGTCGAAGAGGAGATGAACTCGGTTAGATTGGACAAAGAGGGGACAAATTCCCTTATAGATTGGACCAAGAGGAGACGAACTCGGTTAGATTAGACCAAAATAGGACGAACTCTCTTAGATTTGACCAAGAGGAGGTGAACTCGGTTTGACTGGACAAAGAGGAGGCGAACTCTCTTAGATTGGACGATGAGGACACGAACTCATTTAGATTGAACCAAGAGGTGACGAACTTGGATAGATTAGACGAAGAGGAGGGGAACTCTCTTAGATTGGACCAAGAGGAGACGAACTCTCTTAGGTTGGAGCAAGAGAAGACGAACTCGGTCAGATTGGACAAAGAGGAGACGAACTCTCTAAGATTGTACCAAGAGGAGACGAACTCGGTTAGATTAGACCAAGATGGGATGAACTCTCTAAGATTGGACGAAGAGGAGACGAACTCTCTTAGATTGGAGCCAGAGAAGACGAACTCGGTCAGATTGGACAAAGAGGAGACGAACTCTCTAAGATTCTACCAAGAGGAGACGAACTCGGATAGATTAGACCAAGATGGGATGAACTCTCTTAGATTGGACGAAGAGGAGACGAACTCTCTTAGACTGGACCAAGGGGAGACGAAGTCTGTTAGATTGGATTAACTAGAGACGAACACCTTTAGATTGGTCGAAGAGGAGATGAACTTTCTTAGATTGGAGCAAGAGGAGATGAACTCGGTTAGATTTAACAAAGAGGGGACAAATTCCCTTATAGATTGGACCAAGTGGTGACGAACTCGGTTAGAATAGACCAATATGGGACGAACTCTCTTACATTGGGCCAAGAGGAGCCGAAGTCGGTTAGACTGGACAAAGAGGAGGCGAACTCCGTTAGTTTAGACCAAGATGAGACGAACTCTCTTAGTTTGGACTAAGAGGAGACGAACTCTCTTAGATTGGACCAAGAGGAAACGAACTCGGTTAGATTGGACAAAGAGGAGGCGAACTCTCTTAGATTTGATCATGGGCAGACGAACTTGGTTAGATTGGATTAACTATAGACGAACACCCTTAGATTGGATGAAGAGGAGACGAACTTTCTTAGATTGGATCAAGAGGAGATGAACTCGGTTAGATTGAACAAAGAGGGTACAAATTCCCTTATAGATTGGACCAAGAGGAGACGAACTCGGTTAGATTAGACCAAAATAGGACGAACTCTCTTAGATTGGACCAAGAGTAGGTGAACTCGGTTAGACTGGACAAAGAGGAGGCGAACTCTCTTAGATTGGACGATGAGGACACGAACTCATTTAGATTGGACCAAGAGGTGACGAACTTGGATAGATTAGACGAAGAGGAGGGGAACTCTCTTAGATTGGACCAAGAGGAGACGAACTCTCTTAGATTGGAGCAAGAGAAGACGAACTTGGTCAGATTGGACAAAGAGGAGACGAACTCTCTAAGATTGTACCAAGAGGAGACGAACTCGGTTAGATTAGACCAAGATGGGATGAACTCTCTTAGATTAGACGAAGAGGAGACGAACTCTCTTAGACTGGACCAAGGGGAGACTAAGTCGGTTAGATTGGATTAACTAGAGACGAACACCCTTAGATTGGTCGAAGAGGAGATGAACTTTCTTAGATTGGAGCAAGAGGAGATGAACTCGGTTAGATTGAACAAAGAGGGGACAAATTCCCTTATAGATTGGACCAAGAGGTGAGGAACTCGGTTAGATTAGACCAATATGGGACGAACTCTCTTAGATTGGACCAAGAGGAGGCGAAGTCGGTTAGACTGGACAAACAGGAGGCGAACTCGGTTAGTTTAGACCAAGATGAGACGAACTCTCTTAGTTTGGACTAAGAGGAGACGAAGTCTCTTAGATTGGACCAAGAGGAAACGAACTCGGTTAGATTGGACAAAGGGGAGGGGAACCCTCTTAGATTTGATCATGGGCAGAAGAACTTGGTTAGATGTGATTAACTACAGACGAACACCCTTAGATTGGATGAAGAGGAGCCGAACTTTCTTAGATTGGATCAAGAGGAGATGAACTCGGTTAGATTGAACAAAGAGGGTACAAATTCCCTTATAGATTGGACCAAGAGGAGACGAACTCGGTTAGATTAGACCAAAATAGGACGAACTCTCTTAGATTGGACCAAGAGGAGGTGAACTCGGTTTGACTGGACAAAGAGGAGGCGAACTCTCTTAGATTGGACGATGAGGACACCAACTCATTTAGATTGGACCAAGAGGTGACGAACTTGGATAGATTAGACGAAGAGGAGGGGAACTCTCTTAGATTGGACCAAGAGGAGACGAACTCTCTTAGATTGGAGCAAGAGAAGAGGAACTCGGTCAGATTGGACAAAGTGGAGACGAACTCTCTAAGATTGTACCAAGAGGAGACGAACTCGGTTAGATTAGACCAAGATGGGATGAACTCTCTAAGATTGGACGAAGAGGAGACGAACTCTCTTAGATTGGAGCAAGAGAAGACGAACTCGGTCAGAATGGACAAAGCGGAGACGAACTCTCTAAGATTGTACCAAGAGGAGACGAACTCGGTTAGATTAGACCAAGATGGGATGAACTCTCTTAGATTAGACGAAGAGGAGACGAACTCTCTTAGACTGGACCAAGGGGAGACGAAGTCGGTTAGATTGGATTAACTAGAGACGAACACCCTTAGATTGGATGAAGAGGAGACGAACTTTCTTAGATTGGATCAAGAGGAGATGACATCGGTTAGATTGAACAAAGAGGGTACAAATTCCCATATAGATTGGACCAAGTGGAGACGAACTCGGTCAGATTAGACCAAAATAGGACGAACTCTCTTAGATTGGACCAAGAGGAGGTGAACTCGGTTTAATTGGACAAAGAGGAGGCGAACTCTCTTAGATTGGACGATGAGGACACAAACTCATTTTGATTGGACCAAGAGGTGACGAACTTGGATAGATTAGACGAAGAGGAGGGGAACTCTCATAGATTGGACCAAGAGGAGACGAACTCTCTTAGATTGGAGCAAGAGAAGACGAACTCGGTCAGATTGGACAAAGAGGAGACAAACTCTCTAAGATTGTACCAAGAGGAGACGAACTCGGTTAGATTAGACCAATACGGGACGAACTCTCTTAGATTGGAGCAAGAGGAGCCGAAGTCGGTTAGACTGGACAAAGAGGAGGCGAACTCGATTATTTTAGACCAAGATGAGACGAACTCTCTTAGTTTGGACTAAGAGGAGACGAACTCTCTTAGATTGGACCAAGAGGAAACGAACTCGGTTAGATTGGACAAAGGGGAGGGGAACCCTCTTAGATTTGATCATGGGCAGACGAACTTGGTTAGATTGGATTAACTACAGACGAACACCCTTAGATTGGATGAAGAGGAGACGAACTTTCTTAGATTGGATCAGGAGGAGATGAACTCGGTTAGATTGAACAAAGAGGGTACAAATTCCCATATAGATTGGACCAAGAGGAGACGAACTCGGTTAGATTAGACCAAAATAGGACGAACTCTCTTAGATTGGACCAAGAGGAGGTGAACTCGGTTTGACTGGACAAAGAGGAGTCGAACTCTCTTAGATTGGACGATGAGGACACGAACTCATTTAGATTGAACCAAGAGGTGACGAACTTGGATATATTAGGCGAAGAGGAGGGGAACTCTCTTAGATTGGACCAAGAGGAGACGAACTCTCTTAGATTGGAGCTAGAGAAGAGGAACTCGGTCAGATTGGACAAAGAGGAGACGAACTCTCTAAGATTGTACCAAGAGGAGACGAACTCGGTTAGATTAGACCAAGATGGGATGAACTCTCTTAGATTAGACGAAGAGGAGACGAACTCTCTTAGACTGGACCAAGGGGAGACGAAGTCGGTAAGATTGGATTAACTAGAAAAGAACACCCTTAGATTGGTCGAAGAGGAGATGAACTTTTTTAGATTGGAGCAAGAGGGGATGAACTCGGTTAGATTGAACAAAGAGGGGACAAATTCCCTTATAGATTGGACCAAGAGGTAACGAACTCGGTTAGATTAGACCAATATGGGACGAACTCTCTTAGATTGGACCAAGAGGAGGCGAAGTCGGTTAGACTGGACAAAGAGGAGTCGAACTCCGTTAGTTTAGACCAAGATGAGACGAACTCTATTAGTTTGGACTAAGAGGAGACGAACTCTCTTAGATTGGACCAAGAGGAAACGAACTCGGTTAGATTGGACAAAGAGTAGGCGAACTCTGTTAGATTTGATCATGGGCAGACGAACTTGGTTAGATTGGATTAACTACAGACGAACACCCTTAGATTGGATGAAGAGGAGACGAACTTTCTTAGATTGGATCAAGAGGAGATGAACTCGGTTAGATTGAACAAAGAGGGTACAAATTCCCATATAGATTGGACCAAGTGGAGACAAACTCGGTTAGATTAGACCAAAATAGGACGAACTCTCTTAGATTGGACCAAGAGGAGGTGAACTCGGCTTGACTGGAGAAAGTGGAGGCGAACTCTCTTAGATTGGACGATGAGGACACGAACTCATTTAGATTGAACCAAGAGGTGACGAACTTGGATAGATTAGACGAAGAGGAGGGGAACTCTCTTAGATTGGACCAAGAGGAGACGAACTCTCTTAGATTGGAGCAAGAGAAGACGAACTCGGTCAGATTGGACAAAGAGGAGACGAACTCTCTAAGATTGTACCAAGAGGAGACGAACTCGGTTAGATTAGACCAAGATGGGATGAACTCTCTAAGATTGGACGAAGAGGAGACGAACTCTCTTAGATTGGAGCAAGAGAAGACTAACTCGGTCAGATTGGACAAAGAGGAGACGAACTCTCTAAGATTGTACTAAGAGGAGACGAACTCGATTAGATTAGACCAAGATGGGATGAACTCTCTAAGATTGGACGAAGAGGAGACGAACTCTCTTAGATTGGAGCCAGAGAAGACGAACTCGGTCAGATTGGACAAAGAGGAGATGAACTCTCTAAGATTGTACCAAGAGGAGACGAACTCGGTTAGATTAGACCAAGATGGGACGAACTCTCTTAGATTGGACGAAGAGGAGACGAACTCTCTTAGACTGGGCCAAGGGGAGACGAAGTCGGTTAGATTGGATTAACTAGAGACGAACACCCTTAGATTGGTCGAAGAGGAGATGAACTTTCTTAGATTGGAGCAAGAGGAGATGAACTCGGTTAGATTGAACAAAGAGCGGACAAATTCCCTTATAGATTAGACCAAGAGGTGACGAACTCGGTTAGAATAGACCAATATGGGACGAACTCTCTTACATTGGGCCAAGAGGAGCCGAAGTCGGTTAGACTGGACAAAGAGGAGGCGAACTCGGTTAGTTTAGACCAAGATGAGACGAACTCTCTTAGTTTGGACTAAGAGGAGACGAACTCTCTTAGATTGGACCAAGAGGAAACGAACTCGGTTAGATTGGACAAAGAGGAGGCGAACTCTCTTAGATTTGATCATGGGCAGACGAACTTGGTTAGATTGGATTAACTATAGACGAACACCCTTAGATTGGATGAAGAGGAGACGAACTTTCTTAGATTGGATCAAGAGGAGATGAACTCGGTTAGATTGAACAAAGAGGGTACAAATTCCCTTATAGATTGGACCAAGAGGAGACGAACTCGGTTAGATTAGACCAAAATAGGACGAACTCTCTTAGATTGGACCAAGAGCAGGTGAACTCGGTTAGACTGGACAAAGAGGACGCGACCTCTCTTAGATTGGACGATGAGGACACGAACTCATTTAGATTGGACCAAGAGGTGACGAACTTGGATAGATTAGACGAAGAGGAAGGGAACTCTCTTAGATTGGACCAAGAGGAGACGAACTCTCTTAGATTGGAGCAAGAGAAGACGAACTTGGTCAGATTGGACAAAGAGGAGACGAACTCTCTAAGATTGTACCAAGAGGAGACGAACTCGGTTAGATTAGACCAAGATGGGATGAACTCTCTTAGATTAGACGAAGAGGAGACGAACTCTCTTAGACTGGACCAAGGGGAGACTAAGTCGGTTAGATTGGATTAACTAGAGACGAACACCCTTAGATTGGTCGAAGAGGAGATGAACTTTCTTAGATTGGAGCAAGAGGAGATGAACTCGGTTAGATTGAACAAAGAGGGGACAAATTCCCTTATAGATTGGACCAAGAGGTGAGGAACTCGGTTAGATTAGACCAATATGGGACGAACTCTCTTAGATTGGACCAAGAGGAGGCGAAGTCGGTTAGACTGGACAAACAGGAGGCGAACTCGGTTAGTTTAGACCAAGATGAGACGAACTCTCTTAGTTTGGACTAAGAGGAGACGAAGTCTCTTAGATTGGACCAAGAGGAAACGAACTCGGTTAGATTGGACAAAGGGGAGGGGAACCCTCTTAGATTTGATCATGGGCAGAAGAACTTGGTTAGATGTGATTAACTACAGACGAACACCCTTAGATTGGATGAAGAGGAGCCGAACTTTCTTAGATTGGATCAAGAGGAGATGAACTCGGTTAGATTGAACAAAGAGGGTACAAATTCCCTTATAGATTGGACCAAGAGGAGACGAACTCGGTTAGATTAGACCAAAATAGGACGAACTCTCTTAGATTGGACCAAGAGGAGGTGAACTCGGTTTGACTGGACAAAGAGGAGGCGAACTCTCTTAGATTGGACGATGAGGACACAAACTCATTTAGATTGGACCAAGAGGTGACGAACTTGGATAGATTAGACGAAGAGGAGGGGAACTCTCTTAGATTGGACCAAGAGGAGACGAACTCTCTTAGATTGGAGCAAGAGAAGAGGAACTCGGTCAGATTGGACAAAGAGGAGACGAACTCTCTAAGATTGTACCAAGAGGAGACGAACTCGGTTAGATTAGACCAAGATGGGATGAACTCTCTAAGATTGGACGAAGAGGAGACGAACTCTCTTAGATTGGAGCAAGAGAAGACGAACTCGGTCAGAATGGACAAAGAGGGGACGAACTCTCTAAGATTGTACCAAGAGGAGACGAACTCGGTTAGATTAGACCAAGATGGGATGAACTCTCTTAGATTAGACGAAGAGGAGACGAACTCTCTTAGACTGGACCAAGGGGAGACGAAGTCGGTAAGATTGGATTAACTAGAAAAGAACACCCTTAGATTGGTCGAAGAGGAGATGAACTTTTTTAGATTGGAGCAAGAGGAGATGAACTCGGTTAGATTGAACAAAGAGGGGACAAATTCCCTTATAGATTGGACCAGGAGGTGACGAACTCGGTTAGATTAGACCAATATGGGACGAACTCTCTTAGATTGGACCAAGAGGAGGCGAAGTCGGTTAGACTGGACAAAGAGGAGTCGAACTCCGTTAGTTTAGACCAAGATGAGACGAACTCTATTAGTTTGGACTAAGAGGAGACGAACTCTCTTAGATTGGACCAAGAGGAAACGAACTCGGTTAGATTGGACAAAGAGTAGGCGAACTCTGTTAGATTTGATCATGGGCAGACGAACTTGGTTAGATTGGATTAACTACAGACGAACACCCTTAGATTGGATGAAGAGGAGACGAAATTTCTTAGATTGGATCAAGAGGAGATGAACTCGGTTAGATTGAACAAAGAGGGTACAAATTCCCATATAGATTGGACCAAGTGGAGACAAACTCGGTTAGATTAGACCAAAATAGGACGAACTCTCTTAGATTGGACCAAGAGGAGGTGAACTCGGCTTGACTGGAGAAAGTGGAGGCGAACTCTCTTAGATTGGACGATGAGGACACGAACTCATTTAGATTGAACCAAGAGGTGACGAACTTGGATAGATTAGACGAAGAGGAGGGGAACTCTCTTAGATTGGACCAAGAGGAGACGAACTCTCTTAGATTGGAGCAAGAGAAGACGAACTCGGTCAGATTGGACAAAGAGGAGACGAACTCTCTAAGATTGTACCAAGAGGAGACGAACTCGGTTAGATTAGACCAAGATGGGATGAACTCTCTAAGATTGGACGAAGAGGAGACGAACTCTCTTAGATTGGAGCAAGAGAAGACTAACTCGGTCAGATTGGACAAAGAGGAGACGAACTCTCTAAGATTGTACCAAGAGGAGACGAACTCGGTTAGATTAGACCAAGATGGGACGAACTCTCTTAGATTGGACGAAGAGGAGACGAACTCTCTTAGACTGGGCCAAGGGGAGACGAAGTCGGTTAGATTGGATTAACTAGAGACGAACACCCTTAGATTGGTCGAAGAGGAGATGAACTTTCTTAGATTGGAGCAAGAGGAGATGAACTCGGTTAGATTGAACAAAGAGCGGACAAATTCCCTTATAGATTAGACCAAGAGGTGACGAACTCGGTTAGATTAGACCAATATGGGAAGAACTCTCTTAGATTGGACCAAGAGGAGCCGAAGTCGTTTAGAATGGACAAAGAGGAGGCGAACTCGGTTAGTTTAGACCAAGATGAGACGAACTCTCTTAGTTTGGACTAAGAGGAGACGAACTCTCTTAGATTGGACCAAGAGGAAACGAACTCGGTTAGATTGGACAAAGAGGAGGCGAACTCTGTTAGATTTGATCATGGGCAGACGAACTTGGTTAGATTGGATTAACTACAGACGAACACCCTTAGATTGGATGAAGAGGAGACGAACTTTCTTAGATTGGATCAAGAGGAGATGAACTCGGTTAGATTGAACAAAGAGGGTACAAATTCCCATATAGATTGGACCAAGTGGAGACGAACTCGGTGAGATTAGACCAAAATAGGACGAACTCTCTTAGATTGGACCAAGAGGAGGTGAACTCAGTTTGACTGGAGAAAGTCGAGGCGAACTCTCTTAGATTGGACGATGAGGACACGAACTCATTTAGATTGAACCAAGAGGTGACGAACTTGGATAGATTAGACGAAGAGGAGGGGAACTCTCTTAGATTGGACCAAGAGGAGACGAACTCTCTTAGATTGGAGCAAGAGAAGACGAACTCGGTCAGATTGGACAAAGAGGAGACGAACTCTCTAAGATTGTACCAAGAGGAGACGAACACGGTTAGATTAGACCAAGATGGGATGAACTCTCTTAGATTAGACGAAGAGGAGACGAACTCTCTTAGACTGGACCAAGGGGAGACGAAGTCGGTTAGATTGGATTAACTAGAGACGAACACCCTTAGATTGGTCGAAGAGGAGATGAACTCGGTTAGATTAGACAAAGAGGGGACAAATTCCCTTATAGATTGGACCAAGACTTGACGAACTCGGTTAGATTAGACCAAGATGGGACGAACTCTCTTAGATTGGACGAAGAGGAGACGAACTCTCTTAGACTGGGCCAAGGGGAGACGAAGTCGGTTAGATTGGATTAACTAGAGACGAACACCCTTAGATTGGTCGAAGAGGAGATGAACTTTCTTAGATTGGAGCAAGAGGAGATGAACTCGGTTAGATTGAACAAAGAGCGGACAAATTCCCTTATAGATTAGACCAAGAGGTGACGAACTCGGTTAGATTAGACCAATATGGGAAGAACTCTCTTAGATTGGACCAAGAGGAGCCGAAGTCGTTTAGAATGGACAAAGAGGAGGCGAACTCGGTTAGTTTAGACCAAGATGAGACGAACTCTCTTAGTTTGGACTAAGAGGAGACGAACTCTCTTAGATTGGACCAAGAGGAAACGAACTCGGTTAGATTGGACAAAGAGGAGGCGAACTCTGTTAGATTTGATCATGGGCAGACGAACTTGGTTAGATTGGATTAACTACAGACGAACACCCTTAGATTGGATGAAGAGGAGACGAACTTTCTTAGATTGGATCAAGAGGAGATGAACTCGGTTAGATTGAACAAAGAGGGTACAAATTCCCATATAGATTGGACCAAGTGGAGACGAACTCGGTGAGATTAGACCAAAATAGGACGAACTCTCTTAGATTGGACCGAGAGGAGGTGAACTCAGTTTGACTGGAGAAAGTCGAGGCGAACTCTCTTAGATTGGACGATGAGGACACGAACTCATTTAGATTGAACCAAGAGGTGACGAACTTGGATAGATTAGACGAAGAGGAGGGGAACTCTCTTAGATTGGACCAAGAGGAGACGAACTCTCTTAGATTGGAGCAAGAGAAGACGAACTCGGTCAGATTGGACAAAGAGGAGACGAACTCTCTAAGATTGTACCAAGAGGAGACGAACACGGTTAGATTAGACCAAGATGGGATGAACTCTCTTAGATTAGACGAAGAGGAGACGAACTCTCTTAGACTGGACCAAGGGGAGACGAAGTCGGTTAGATTGGATTAACTAGAGACGAACACCCTTAGATTGGTCGAAGAGGAGATGAACTCGGTTAGATTAGACAAAGAGGGGACAAATTCCCTTATAGATTGGACCAAGACTTGACGAACTCGGTTAGATTAGACCAAGATGAGACGAACTCTCTTAGTTTGGACTAAGAGGAGACGAACACTCTTAGTTTGGACCCAGAGGAAACGAACTCGGTTAGATTGGACAAAGAGGAGGCGAACTCTCTTAGATTTCATCATGGGCAGACGAACTTGGTTAGATTGGATTAACTATAGACGAACACCCTTAGATTGGTTGAAGAGGAGACGAACTTTCTTAGATTGGATCAAGAGGAGATGAACTCGGTTAGATTGAACAAAGAGGGTACAAATTCCCTTATAGATTGGACCAAGAGGAGACGAACTCGGTTAGATTAGACCAAAATAGGACGAACTCTCTTAGATTGGACCAAGAGGAGGTGAACTCGGTTTGACTGGACAAAGAGGAGGCGAACTCTCTTAGATTGGACGATGAGGACACGAACTCATTTAGATTGAACCAAGAGGTGACGAACTTGGATAGATTAGACGAAGAGGAGGGGAACTCTCTTAGATTGGACCAAGAGGAGACGAACTCTCTTAGATTGGAGCAAGAGAAGACGAACTCGATCAGATTGGACAAAGAGGAGACGAACTCTCTAAGATTGTACCAAGAGGAGACGAACTCGGTTAGATTAGACCAAGATGGGATGAACTCTCTAAGATTGGACGAAGAGGAGACGAACTCTCTTAGATTGGAGCCAGAGAAGACGAACTCGGTCAGATTGGACAAAGAGGAGACGAACTCTCTAAGATTATACCAAGAGGAGACGAACTCGGATAGATTAGACCAAGATGGGATGAACTCTCTTAGATTGGACGAAGAGGAGACGAACTCTCTTAGACTGGACCAAGGGAAGACGAAGTCGGTTAGATTGGATTAACTAGAGACGAACACCCTTAGATTGGTCGAAGAGGAGATGAACTTTCTTAGATTGGAGCAAGAGGAGATGAACTCGGTTAGATTTAACAATGAGGGGACAAATTCCCTTATAGATTGGACCAAGAGGTGACGAACTCGGTTAGAATAGACCAATATGGGACGAACTCTCTTACATTGGGCCAAGAGGAGCCGAAGTCGGTTAGACTGGACAAAGAGGAGGCGAACTCGGTTAGTTTAGACCAAGATGAGACGAACTCTCTTAGTTTGGACTAAGAGGAGACGAACTCTCTTAGATTGGACCAAGAGGAAACGAACTCGGTTAGATTGGACAAAGAGGAGGCGAACTCTCTTAGATTTGATCATGGGCAGACGAACTTGGTTAGATTGGATTAACTATAGACGAACACCCTTAGATTGGATGAAGAGGAGACGAACTTTCTTAGATTGGATCAAGAGGAGATGAACTCGGTTAGATTGAACAAAGAGGGTACAAATTCCCTTATAGATTGGACCAAGAGGAGACGAACTCGGTTAGATTAGACCAAAATAGGACGAACTCTCTTAGATTGGACCAAGAGCAGGTGAACTCGGTTAGACTGGACAAAGAGGAGGCGAACTCTCTTAGATTGGACGATGAGGACACGAACTCATTTAGATTGGACCAAGAGGTGACGAACTTGGATAGATTAGACGAAGAGGAGGGGAACTCTCTTAGATTGGACCAAGAGGAGACGAACTCTCTTAGATTGGAGCAAGAGAAGACGAACTTGGTCCTATTGGACAAAGAGGAGACGAACTCTCTAAGATTGTACCAAGAGGAGACGAACTATGTTAGAGTAGACCAAGATGGGAGGAACTCTCTTAGATTAGACGAAGAGGAGACGAAATCTCTTAGATTGGAGCCAGAGAAGATGAACTCGGTCAGATTGGACAAAGAGGAGACGAACTCTCTAAGATTGTACCAAGAGGAGACGAACTCGGTTAGATTAGACCAAGATGGGATGAACTCTCTTAGATTAGACGAAGAGGAGACGAACTCTCTTAGACTGGACCAAGGGGAGATGAAGTCGGTTAGATTGGATTAACTAGAGACGAACACCCTTAGATTGGTCGAAGAGGAGATGAACTTTCTTAGATTGGAGCAAGAGGTGATGAACTCGGTTAGATTGAACAAAGGGGGGACAAATTCCCTTATAGATTGGGCCATGAGGTGACGAACTCGGTTAGATTAGACCAATATGGGACGAACTCTCTTAGATTGGACCAAGAGGAGCCGAAGTTGGTTAGACTGGACCAAGGGGAGACTAAGTCGGTTAGATTGGATTAACTAGAGACGAACACCCTTAGATTGGTCGAAGAGGAGATGAACTTTCTTAGATTGGAGCAAGAGGAGATGAACTCGGTTAGATTGAACAAAGAGGGGACAAATTCCCTTATAGATTGGACCAAGAGGTGAGGAACTCGGTTAGATTAGACCAATATGGGACGAACTCTCTTAGATTGGACCAAGAGGAGGCGAAGTCGGTTAGACTGGACAAACAGGAGGCGAACTCGGTTAGTTTAGACCAAGATGAGACGAACTCTCTTAGTTTGGACTAAGAGGAGACGAACTCTCTTAGATTGGACCAAGAGGAAACGAACTCGGTTAGATTGGACAAAGGGGAGGGGAACCCTCTTAGATTTGATCATGGGCAGACGAACTTGGTTAGATTGGATTAACTACAGACGAACACCCTTAGATTGGATGAAGAGGAGACGAACTTTCTTAGATTGGATCAGGAGGAGATGAACTCGGTTAGATTGAACAAAGAGGGCACAAATTCCCATATAGATTGGACCAAGAGGAGACGAACTCGGTTAGATTAGACCAAAATAGGACGAACTCTCTTAGACTGGACAAAGAGGAGGCGAACTCTCTTAGATTGGACGATGAGGACACGAACTCATTTAGATTGAACCAAGAGGTGACGAACTTGAATAGATTAGACGAAGAGGAGGGGAACTCTCTTAGATTGGACCAAGAGGAGACGAACTCTCTTAGATTGGAGCAAGAGGAGCCGAAGTCGTTTAAACTGGACAAAGAGGAGGCGAACTCGGTTAGTTTAGACCAAGATGAGACGAACTCTCTTAGTTTGGACTAAGAGGAGACGAACTCTCTTAGATTGGACCAAGAGGAAACGAACTCGGTTAGATTGGACAAAGAGGAGGCGAACTCTGTTAGATTTGATCATGGGCAGACGAACTTGGTTAGATTGGATTAACTACAGACGAACACCCTTAGATTGGATGAAGAGGAGACGAACTTTCTTAGATTGGATCAAGAGGAGATGAACTCGGTTAGATTGAACAAAGAGGGTACAAATTCCCATATAGATTGGACCAAGTGGAGACGAACTCGGTGAGATTAGACCAAAATAGGACGAACTCTCTTAGATTGGACCAAGAGGAGGTGAACTCAGTTTGACTGGAGAAAGTCGAGGCGAACTCTCTTAGATTGGACGATGAGGACACGAACTCATTTAGATTGAACCAAGAGGTGACGAACTTGGATAGATTAGACGAAGAGGAGGGGAACTCTCTTAGATTGGACCAAGAGGAGACGAACTCTCTTAGATTGGAGCAAGAGAAGACGAACTCGACGAACTCGGTCAGATTGGACAAAGAGGAGACGAACTCTCTAAGATTGTACCAAGAGGAGACGAACTCGGTTGGATTAGACCAAGATGGGATGAACTCTCTAAGATTGGACGAAGAGGAGACGAAATCTCTTAGATTGGAGCCAGAGAAGACGAACTCGGTCAGATTGGACAAAGAGGAGACGAACTCTCTAAGATTGTACCAAGAGGAGACGAACTCGGTTAGATTAGACCAAGATGGGATGAACTCTCTTAGATTAGACGAAGAGGAGACGAACTCTCTTAGACTGGACCAAGGGGAGACGAAGTCGGTTAGATTGGATTAACTAGAGACGAACACCCTTAGATTGGTCGAAGAGGAGATGAACTTTCTTAGATTGGAGCAAGAGGAGATGAACTCGGTTAGATTGAACAAAGGGGGGACAAATTCCCTTATAGATTGGGCCATGAGGTGACGAACTCGGTTAGATTAGACCAATATGGGACGAACTCTCTTAGATTGGACCAAGAGGAGCCGAAGTCGGTTAGACTGGACAAAGAGGAGTTGAACTCGGTTAGTTTAGACCAAGATGAGACGAACTCTCTTAGTTTGGACTAAGAGGAGACGAACTCTCTTAGATTGGACCAAGAGGAAACGAACTCGGTTAGATTGGACAAAGGGGAGGGGAACCCTCTTAGATTTGATCATGGGCAGACGAACTTGGTTAGATTTGATTAACTACAGACGAACACCCTTAGATTGGATGAAGAGGAGACGAACTTTCTTAGATTGGATCAAGAGGAGATGAACTCGGTTAGATTGAACAAAGTGGGTACAAATTCCCATATAGATTGGACCAAGAGGAGACGAACTCGGTTAGATTAGACCAAAATAGGACGAACTCTCTTAGATTGGACCAACAGGAGGTGAACTCGGTTTGACTGGACAAAGAGGAGGCGAACTCTCTCAGATTGGACGATGAGGACACGAACTCATTTAGATTGAACCAAGAGGTGACGAACTTGGATAGATTAGACGAAGAGGAGGGGAACTCTCTTAGATTGGACCAAGAGGAGACGAACTCTCTTAGATTGGAGCAAGAGAAGACGAACTCGGTCAGATTGGACAAAGAGGAGACGAACTCTCTAAGATTGTACCAAGAGGAGACGAACTCGGTTAGATTAGACCAAGATGGGATGAACTCTCTAAGATTGGACGAAGAGGAGACGAACTCTCTTAGATTGGAGCAAGAGAAGACGAACTCGGTCAGATTGGACAAAGAGGAGACGAACTCTCTAAGATTGTACCAAGAGGAGACGAACTCGGTTAGATTAGACCAAGATGCGATGAACTCTCTTAGCTTGGACGAAGAGGAGACGAACTCTCTTAGACTGGACCTAGGGTAGACGAAGTCGGTTAGATTGGATTAACTAGAGACGAACACCCTTAGATTGGTCGAAGAGGAAATGAACTTTCTTAGATTGGAGCAAGAGGAGATGAACTCGGTTAGATTGAACGAAGAGGGGACAAATTCCCTTATAGATTGGACCAAGAGGTGACGAACTCCGTTAGATTAGACCAATATGGGACGAACTCTCTTAGATTGGACCAAGAGGAGCCGAAGTCGGTTAAACTGGACAAAGAGGTGGCGAACTCGGTTAGTTTAGACCAAGATGAGACGAACTCTCTTAGTTTGGACTAAGAGGAGACGAACTCTCTTAGATTGGACCAAGAGGAAACGAACTCGGTTAGATTGGACAAAGAGGAGGCGAACTCTCTTAGATTTGATCATGGGCAGACGAACTTGGTTAGATTGGATTAACTACAGACGAACACCCTTAGATTGGATGAAGAGGAGACGAACTTTCTTAGATTGGATCAAGAGGAGATGAACTCGGTTAGATTGAACAAAGAGGGTACAAATTCCCTTATAAATTGGACCAAGAGGAGACGAACTCGGTTAGATTAGTCCAAAACAGGACGAACTCTCTTAGATTGGACCAAGAGGAGGGGAACTCGGTTAGACTGGACAAAGAGGAGGCGAACTCTCTTAGATTGGACGATGAGGACAAGAACTCATTTAGATTGGACCAAGAGGTGACGAACTTGGATAGATTAGACGAAGAGGAGGGGAACTCTCTTAGATTGGACCAAGAGGAGACGAACTCTCTTAGATTGGAGCCAGAGAAGACGAACTCGGTCAGATTGGACAAAGAGGAGACGAACTCTCTAAGATTGTACCAAGAGGAGAGGAACTCGGTTAGATTAGACCAAGATGGGATGAACTCTCTTAGATTGGACGAAGAGGAGACGAACTCTCTTAGACTGGACCAAGGGGAGACGAAGTCGGTTACATTGGTTTAACTAGAGACGAACACCCTTAGATTTGTCGAAGAGCAGATGAACTTTCTTAGATTGGAGCAAGAGGAGATGAACTCGGTTAGATTGAACAAGGAGGGGACAAATTCCCTTATAGATTGGACCAAGACTTGACGAACTCGGTTAGATTAGACCAATATGGGACGAACTCTCTTAGATAGGACCAAGAGGAGGCGAAGTAGGTTAGACTGGACAAAGAGGAGGCGAACTCGGTTAGTTTAGACCAAGATGAGACGAACTCTCTTAGTTTGGACTAAGAGGAGACGAACTCTCTTAGATTGGACCAAGAGGAAACGAACTCGGTTAGATTGGACAAAGAGGAGGCGAACTCTCTTAGATTTGATCATGGGCAGACGAACTTGGTTAGATTGGATTAACTACAGACGAACCCCCTTAGATTGGATGAAGAGGAGGCGAACTTTCTTAGATTGGATCAAGAGGAGATGAACTCGGTTAGATTGAACAAAGAGGGTACAAATTCCCATATAGATTGGACCAAGAGGAGACGAACTCGGTTAGATTAGACCAAAATAGGACGAACTCTCTTAGATTGGACCAAGAGGAGGTGAACTCGGTTTGACAGGACAAAGTGGAGGCGAACTCTCTTAGATTGGACGATGAGGACAAGAACTCATTTAGATTGAACCAAGAGGAGGGGAACTCTCTTAGATTGGACCAAGAGGAGACGAACTCTGTTAGATTGGAGCAAGAGAAGACGAACTCGGTCAGATTGGACAAAGAGGAGACGAACTCTCTAAGAATGTACCAAGAGGAGACGAACTCGGTTAGATTAGACCAAGATGGGATGAACTCTCTAAGATTGGACGAAGAGGAGACGAACTCTCTTAAATTGGAGCAAGAGAAGACGAACTCGGTCAGATTGGACAAAGAGGAGACGAACTCTCTAAGATTGTACCAAGAGGAGACGAACTCGGTTAGATTAGACCAAGATCGGATGAACTCTCTTAGATTGGACGAAGAGGAGACGAACTCTCTTAGACTGGACCATGGGGAGACGAAGTCGGTTAGATTGGATTAACTAGAGACGAACACCCTTAGATTGGTCGAAGAGGAAATGAACATTCTTAGATTGGAGCAAGAGGAGATGAACTCGGTTAGATTGAACAAAGAGGGGACAAATGCCCTTATAGATTGGACCAAGAGGTGACGAACTCGGTTAGATTAGACCAATATGGGACGAACTCTCTTAGATTGGACCAAGAGGAGCTGAAGTCGGTTAGACTGGACAAAGAGGAGGCGAACTCGGTTAGTTTAGACCAAGATGAGACGAACTCTCTTAGTTTGGACTAAGAGGAGACGAACTCTCTTAGATTGGACCAAGAGGAAACGAACTCGGTTAGATTGGACAAAGAGGAGGCGAACTCTCTTAGATTTGATCATGGGCAGACAAACTTGGTTAGATTGGATTAACTACAGACGAACACCCTTAGATTGGATGAAGAGGAGACGAACTTTCTTAGATTGGATCAAGAGGAGATGAAATCGGTTAGATTGAACAAAGAGGGTACAAATTCCCATATAGATTGGACCAAGTGGAGACGAACTCGGTTAGATTAGACCAAAATTGGACGAACTCTCTTAGATTGGACCAAGAGGAGGTAAACTCGGTTTGACTGGAGAAAGAGGAGGCGAACTCTCTTAGATTGGACGATGAGGACACGAACTCATTTAGATTGAAACAAGAGGTGACGAACTTGGATAGATTAGACGAAGAGGAGGGGAACTCTCTTAGATTGGACCAAGAGGAGACGAACTCTCTTAGATTGGAGCAAGAGAAGACGAACTCGGTCATATTGGACAAAGAAGAGACGAACTCTCTAAGATTGTACCAAGAGGAGACGAACTCGGTTAGATTAGACCAAGATGGGATGAACTCTCTTAGATTGGACGAAGAGGAGACGAACTCTCTTAGACTGGACCAAGGGGAGACGAAGTCGGTTACATTGGATTAACTAGAGACGAACACCCTTAGATTTGTCGAAGAGGAGATGAACTTTCTTAGATTGGAGCAAGAGGAGATGAACTCGGTTAGATTGAACAAAGAGGGGACAAATTCCCTTATAGATTGAACGAAGAGGCGACGAACTCGGTTAGATTAGACCAATATGGGACGAACTCTCTTAGATTGGACCAAGAGGAGGCGAAGTCGGTTAGACTGGACAAAGAGGAGGCGAACTCGGTTAGTGTCGACCAAGATGAGACCAACTCTCTTAGTTTGGACTAAGAGGAGACGAACTCGGTTAGATTAGACCAAAATAGGACGAACTCTCTTAGATTGGACCAAGAGGAGGTGAACTCGGTTTGACTGGACAAAGAGGAGGCGAACTCTCTTAGATTGGACGATGAGGACACTATCTCATTTAGATTGAACCAAGAGGTGACGAACTTGGATAGATTAGACGAAGAGGAGGGGAACTCTCTTAAATTGTACCAAGAGGAGACGAACTCTCTTAGATTGGAGCATGAGAAGACGAACTCGGTCAGATTGGACAAAGAGGAGACGAACTCGCTAAGATTGTACCAAGAGGAGAGGAACTCGGTTAGATTAGACCAAGATGGGATGAACTCTCTTAGATTGGACGAAGAGGAGACGAACTCTCTTAGACTGGACCAAGGGGAGACGAAGTCGGTTACATTGGTTTAACTAGAGACGAACACCCTTAGATTTGTCGAAGAGGAGATGAACTTTCTTAGATTGGAGCAAGAGGAGATGAACTCGGTTAGATTGAACAAGGAGGGGACAAATTCCCTTATAGATTGGACCAAGACTTGACGAACTCGGTTAGATTAGACCAACATGGGACGAACTCTCTTAGATAGGACCAAGAGGAGGCGAAGTAGGTTAGACTGGACAAAGAGGAGGCGAACTCGGTTAGTTTAGACCAAGATGAGACGAACTCTCTTAGTTTGGACTAAGAGGAGACGAACTCTCTTAGATTGGACCAAGAGGAAACGAACTCGGTTAGATTGGACAAAGAGGAGGCGAACTCTCTTAGATTTGATCATGGGCAGACGAACTTGGTTAGATTGGATTAACTACAGACGAACCCCCTTAGATTGGATGAAGAGGAGGCGAACTTTCTTAGATTGGATCAAGAGGAGATGAACTCGGTTAGATTGAACAAAGAGGGTACAAATTCCCATATAGATTGGACCAAGAGGAGACGAACTCGGTTAGATTAGACCAAAATAGGACGAACTCTCTTAGATTGGACCAAGAGGAGGTGAACTCGGTTTGACAGGACAAAGTGGAGGCGAACTCTCTTAGATTGGACGATGAGGACAAGAACTCATTTAGATTGAACCAAGAGGAGGGGAACTCTCTTAGATTGGACCAAGAGGAGACGAACTCTCTTAGATTGGAGCAAGAGAAGACGAACTCGGTCATATTGGACAAAGAGGAGACGAACTCTCTAAGAATGTACCAAGAGGAGACGAACTCGGTTAGATTAGACCAAGATGGGATGAACTCTCTAAGATTGGACGAAGAGGAGACGAACTCTCTTAGATTGGAGCAAGAGAAGACGAACTCGGTCAGATTGGACAAAGAGGAGACGAACTCTCTAAGATTGTACCAAGAGGAGACGAACTCGGTTAGATTAGACCAAGATCGGATGAACTCTCTTACATTGGACGAAGAGGAGACGAACTCTCTTAGACTGGACCATGGGGAGACGAAGTCGGTTAGATTGGATTAACTAGAGACGAACACCCTTAGATTGGTCGAAGAGGAAATGAACATTCTTAGATTGGAGCAAGAGGAGATGAACTCGGTTAGATTGAACAAAGAGGGGACAAATGCCCTTATAGATTGGACCAAGAGGTGACGAACTCGGTTAGATTAGACCAATATGGGACGAACTCTCTTAGATTGGACCAAGAGGAGCTGAAGTCGGTTAGACTGGACAAAGAGGAGGCGAACTCGGTTAGTTTAGACCAAGATGAGACGAACTCTCTTAGTTTGGACTAAGAGGAGACGAACTCTCTTAGATTGGACCAAGAGGAAACGAACTCGGTTAGATTGGACAAAGAGGAGGCGAACTCTCTTAGATTTGATCATGGGCAGACAAACTTGGTTAGATTGGATTAACTACAGACGAACACCCTTAGATTGGATGAAGAGGAGACGAACTTTCTTAGATTGGATCAAGAGGAGATGAACTCGGTTAGATTGAACAAAGAGGGTACAAATTCCCATATAGATTGGACCAAGTGGAGACGAACTCGGTTAGATTAGACCAAAATAGGACGAACTCTCTTAGATTGGACCAAGAGGAGGTAAACTCGGTTTGACTGGAGAAAGAGGAGGCGAACTCTCTTAGATTGGACGATGAGGACACGAACTCACTTAGATTGAACCAAGAGGTGACGAACTTGGATAGATTAGACCAAGATGGGATGAACTCTCTAAGATAGGACGAAGAGGAGTCGAACTCTCTTAGATTGGAGCAAGAGAAGACGAACTCGGTCAGATTGGACAAAGAGGAGACGAACTCTCTTAGATTGTACCAAGAGGAGACGAACTCGGTTAGATTAGACCAAGATGGGATGAACTCTCTTAGATTAGACGAAGAGGAGACGAACTCTCTTAGACTGGACCAAGGGGAGACAAAGTCGGTTAGATTGGATTAACTAGAGACGAACACCCTTAGATTGGTCGAAGAGGAGATGAACTTTCTTAGATTGGAACAAGAGGAGATGAACTCCGTTAGATTGAACAAAGAGGGGACAAATTCCCTTATAGACTGGACGAAGAGGTGACGAACTCGGTTAGATTAGACCAATATGAGACGAACTCTCTTAGATTGGACCAAGAGGAGCCGAAGTCGGTTAGACTGGACAAAGAGGAGGCGAACTCGGTTAGTTTAGACCAAGATGAGACGAACTATCTTAGTTTGGACTAAGAGGAGACGAACTCTCTTAGTTTGGACCAGGAGGAGACGAACTCGGTTAGGTTGGACTAAGAGGAGGCGAACTCTCTTAGATTTGATCATGGGCAGACGAACTTGGTTAGATTGGATTAACTACAGAGGAAAACCCTTAGATTGGATGAAGAGGAGACAAACTTTCTTAGATTGGACTGAGAGGAGGTGAACTCTGTTTGACTGAACAAAGAGGAGGCGAACTCTCTTAGAGGAGACGAACACCCTTAGATTGGACCAAGAAGAGACGAACTCGGTTAGATTAGACCAAAATAGGACGAACTCTATTAGATTGGACCAAGAGGAGGTGAACTCGGTTTGACTGGACAAAGAGGAGGCGAACTCTCTTAGATTGGACGATGAGGACACGAACTCATTTAGATTGAACCAAGAGGTGACGAACTTAGATAGATTAGACGAAGAGGAGGGGAACTCTCTTAGATTGGACCAAGAGGAGACGAACTCTCTTAGATTGGAGCAAGAGAAGACGAACTCGGTCAGATTGGACAAAGAGGAGACGAACTCTCTAAGATTGTACCAAGAGGAGACGAACTCGGTTAGACTAGACCAAGATGGGATGAACTCTCTTAGATTGGACGAAGAGGAGACGAACTCTCTTAGATTGGACCAAGGGGAGACGAAGTCGGTTACATTGGATTAACTAGAGACGAACACCCTTAGATTTGTCGAAGAGGAGATGAACTTTCTTAGATTGGAGCAAGAGGAGATGAACTCGGTTAGATTGAACAAAGAGGGGACAAATTCCCTTATAGATTGAACGAAGAGGCGACGAACTCGGTTAGATTAGACCAATATGGGACGAACTCTCTTAGATTGGACCAAGAGGAGGCGAAGTCGGTTAGACTGGACAAAGAGGAGGCGAACTCGGTTAGTGTCGACCAAGGTGAGACCAACTCTCTTAGTTTGGACTAAGAGGAGACGAACTCGGTTAGATTAGACCAAAATAGGACGAACTCTCTTAGATTGGACCAAGAGGAGGTGAACTCGGTTTGACTGGACAAAGAGGAGGCGAACTCTCTTAGATTGGACGATGAGGACACTATCTCATTTAGATTGAACCAAGAGGTGACGAACTTGGATAGATTAGACGAAGAGGAGGGGAACTCTCTTAAATTGTACCAAGAGGAGACGAACTCTCTTAGATTGGAGCAAGAGAAGACGAACTCGGTCAGATTGGACAAAGAGGAGACGAACTCTCTAAGATTGTACCAAGAGGAGACGAACTCGGTTAGATTAGACCAAGATGGGATGAACTCTCTTAGATTGGACGAAGAGGAGACGAACTCTCTTAGACTGGACCAAGGGGAGACG
Source organism: Melaleuca quinquenervia (assembly GCA_030064385.1). Classification (NCBI taxonomy): domain Eukaryota; kingdom Viridiplantae; phylum Streptophyta; class Magnoliopsida; order Myrtales; family Myrtaceae; genus Melaleuca; species Melaleuca quinquenervia. Next base: position 24,391 of record JAPVXF010000027.1, on the reverse strand, counting down.
AAGTCGGTTACATTGGATTAACTAGAGACGAACACCCTTAGATTTGTCGAAGAGGAGATGAACTTTCTTAGATTGGAGCAAGAGGAGATGAACTCGGTTAGATTGAACAAAGAGGGGACAAATTCCCTTATAGATTGAACGAAGAGGCGACGAACTCGGTTAGATTAGACCAATATGGGACGAACTCTCTTAGATTGGACCAAGAGGAGGCGAAGTCGGTTAGACTGGACAAAGAGGAGGCGAACTCGGTTAGTGTCGACCAAGATGAGACCAACTCTCTTAGTTTGGACTAAGAGGAGACGAACTCGGTTAGATTAGACCAAAATAGGACGAACTCTCTTAGATTGGACCAAGAGGAGGTGAACTCGGTTTGACTGGACAAAGAGGAGGCGAACTCTCTTAGATTGGACGATGAGGACACTATCTCATTTAGATTGAACCAAGAGGTGACGAACTTGGATAGATTAGACGAAGAGGAGGGGAACTCTCTTAAATTGTACCAAGAGGAGACGAACTCTCTTAGATTGGAGCATGAGAAGACGAACTCGGTCAGATTGGACAAAGAGGAGACGAACTCTCTAAGATTGTACCAAGAGGAGAGGAACTCGGTTAGATTAGACCAAGATGGGATGAACTCTCTTAGATTGGACGAAGAGGAGACGAACTCTCTTAGACTGGACCAAGGGGAGACGAAGTCGGTTACATTGGATTAACTAGAGACGAACACCCTTAGATTTGTCGAAAAGGAGATGAACTTTCTTAGATTGGAGCAAGAGGAGATGAACTCGGTTAGATTGAACAAGGAGGGGACAAATTCCCTTATAGATTGGACCAAGACTTGACGAACTCGGTTAGATTAGACCAATATGGGACGAACTCTCTTAGATAGGACCAAGAGGAGGCGAAGTAGGTTAGACTGGACAAAGAGGAGGCGAACTCGGTTAGTTTAGACCAAGATGAGACGAACTCTCTTAGTTTGGACTAAGAGGAGACGAACTCTCTTAGATTGGACCAAGAGGAAACGAACTCGGTTAGATTGGACAAAGAGGAGGCGAACTCTCTTAGATTTGATCATGGGCAGACGAACTTGGTTAGATTGGATTAACTACAGACGAACCCCCTTAGATTGGATGAAGAGGAGGCGAACTTTCTTAGATTGGATCAAGAGGAGATGAACTCGGTTAGATTGAACAAAGAGGGTACAAATTCCCATATAGATTGGACCAAGAGGAGACGAACTCGGTTAGATTAGACCAAAATAGGACGAACTCTCTTAGATTGGACCAAGAGGAGGTGAACTCGGTTTGACAGGACAAAGTGGAGGCGAACTCTCTTAGATTGGACGATGAGGACAAGAACTCATTTAGATTGAACCAAGAGGAGGGGAACTCTCTTAGATTGGACCAAGAGGAGACGAACTCTGTTAGATTGGAGCAAGAGAAGACGAACTCGGTCAGATTGGACAAAGAGGAGACGAACTCTCTAAGAATGTACCAAGAGGAGACGAACTCGGTTAGATTAGACCAAGATGGGATGAACTCTCTAAGATTGGACGAAGAGGAGACGAACTCTCTTAGGTTGGAGCAAGAGAAGACGAACTCGGTCAGATTGGACAAAGAGGAGACGAACTCTCTAAGATTGTACCAAGAGGAGACGAACTCGGTTAGAGTAGACCAAGATCGGATGAACTCTCTTAGATTGGACGAAGAGGAGACGAACTCTCTTAGACTGGACCATGGGGAGACGAAGTCGGTTAGATTGGATTAACTAGAGACGAACACCCTTAGATTGGTCGAAGAGGAAATGAACATTCTTAGATTGGAGCAAGAGGAGATGAACTCGGTTAGATTGAACAAAGAGGGGACAAATGCCCTTATAGATTGGACCAAGAGGTGACGAACTCGGTTAGATTAGACCAATATGGGACGAACTCTCTTAGATTGGACCAAGAGGAGCTGAAGTCGGTTAGACTGGACAAAGAGGAGGCGAACTCGGTTAGTTTAGACCAAGATGAGACGAACTCTCTTAGTTTGGACTAAGAGGAGACGAACTCTCTTAGATTGGACCAAGAGGAAACGAACTCGGTTAGATTGGACAAAGAGGAGGCGAACTCTCTTAGATTTGATCTTGGGCAGACAAACTTGGTTAGATTGGATTAACTACAGACGAACACCCTTAGATTGGATGAAGAGGAGACGAACTTTCTTAGATTGGATCAAGAGGAGATGAACTCGGTTAGATTGAACAAAGAGGGTACAAATTCCCATATAGATTGGACCAAGTGGAGACGAACTCGGTTAGATTAGACCAAAATAGGACGAACTCTCTTAGATTGGACCAAGAGGAGGTAAACTCGGTTTGACTGGAGAAAGAGGAGGCGAACTCTCTTAGATTGGACGATGAGGACACGAACTCACTTAGATTGAACCAAGAGGTGACGAACTTGGATAGATTAGACGAAGAGGAGGGGAACTCTCTTAGATTGGACCAAGAGGAGACGAACTCTCTTAGATTGGAGCAAGAGAAGACGAACTCGGTCATATTGGACAAAGAGGAGACGAACTCTCTAAGATTGTACCAAGAGGAGACGAACTCGGTTAGATTAGACCAAGATGGGATGAACTCTCTTAGATTGGACGAAGAGGAGACGAACTCTCTTAGACTGGACCAAGGGGAGACGAAGTCGTTTAGATTGGATTAACTAGGCACGAACACCCTTAGATTGGTCGAAGAGGAGATGAACTTTCTTAGATTGGAGCAAGAGGAGATGAACTCGGTTAGATTGAACAAAGAGGGGACAAATTCCCTTATAGATTGGACCAAGAGTTGACGAACTCGGTTAGATTAGACCAATATGGTACGAACTCTCTTAGATTGGACCAAGAGGAGCCGAAGTCGGTTAGACTAGACAAAGAGGAGGCGAACTCGGTTAGTTTAGACCAGGATGAGACGAACTCTCTTAGTTTGGACTAAGAGGAGACGAACTCTCTTAGATTGGACCAAGAGGAAACGAACTCGGTTAGATTGGACAAAGAGGAGGCGAACTCTCTTAGATTTGATCATTGGCAGACGAACTTCGTTAGATTGGATTAACTACAGACGAACACCCTTAGATTGGATGAAGAGGAGACGAACTTTCTTAGATTGGATCAAGAGGAGATGAACTCGGTTAGATTGAACAAAGAGGATACAAATTCCCATATAGATTGGACCAAGAGGAGACGAACTCTCTTAGATTGGAGCAAGAGAAGACGAACTCGGTCAGATTGGACAAAGAGGAGACGAACTCTCTAAGATTGTACGAAGAGGAGACGAACTCGGTTAGATTAGACCAAGATGCGATGAACTCTCTAAGATAGGACGAAGAGGAGTCGAACTCTCTTAGATTGGAGCAAGAGAAGACGAACTCGGTCAGATTGGACAAAGAGGAGACGAACTCTCTAAGATTGTAGCTAGAGGAGACGAACTCGGTTAGATTAGACCAAGATGGGATGAACTCTCTTAGATTAGACGAAGAGGAGACGAACTCTCTTAGACTGGACCAAGGGGAGACGAAGTCGGTTAGATTGGATTAACTAGAGACGAACACCCTTAGATTGGTCGAAGAGGAGATGAACTTTCTTAGATTGGAACAAGAGGAGATGAACTCCGTTAGATTGAACAAAGAGGGGACAAATTCCCTTATAGACTGGACGAAGAGGTGACGAACTCGGTTAGATTAGACCAATATGAGACGAACTCTCTTAGATTGGACCAAGAGGAGCCGAAGTCGGTTAGACTGGACAAAGAGGAGGCGAACTCGGTTAGTTTAGACCAAGATGAGACGAACTATCTTAGTTTGGACTAAGAGGAGACGAACTCTCTTAGTTTGGACCAGGAGGAGACGAACTCGGTTAGGTTGGACTAAGAGGAGGCGAACTCTCTTAGATTTGATCATGGGCAGACGAACTTGGTTAGATTGGATTAACTACAGAGGAAAACCCTTAGATTGGATGAAGAGGAGACAAACTTTCTAAGATTGGACTGAGAGGAGGTGAACTCTGTTTGACTGAACAAAGAGGAGGCGAACTCTCTTAGAGGAGACGAACACCCTTAGATTGGACCAAGAAGAGACGAACTCGGTTAGATTAGACCAAAATAGGACGAACTCTCTTAGATTGGACCAAGAGGAGGTGAACTCGGTTTGACTGGACAAAGAGGAGGCGAACTCTCTTAGATTGGACGATGAGGACACGAACTCATTTAGATTGAACCAAGAGGTGACGAACTTAGATAGATTAGACGAAGAGGAGGGGAACTCTCTTAGATTGGACCAAGAGGAGACGAACTCTCTTAGATTGGAGCAAGAGAAGACGAACTCGGTCAGATTGGACAAAGAGGAGACGAACTCTCTAAGATTGTACCAAGAGGAGACGAACTCGGTTAGATTAGACCAAGATGGGATGAACTCTCTTAGATTGGACGAAGAGGAGACGAACTCTCTTAGATTGGACCAAGGGGAGACGAAGTCGGTTACATTGGATTAACTAGAGACGAACACCCTTAGATTTGTCGAAGAGGAGATGAACTTTCTTAGATTGGAGCAAGAGGAGATGAACTCGGTTAGATTGAACAAAGAGGGGACAAATTCCCTTATAGATTGAACGAAGAGGCGACGAACTCGGTTAGATTAGACCAATATGGGACGAACTCTCTTAGATTGGACCAAGAGGAGGCGAAGTCGGTTAGACTGGACAAAGAGGAGGCGAACTTGGTTAGTGTCGACCAAGATGAGACCAACTCTCTTAGTTTGGACTAAGAGGAGACGAACTCGGTTAGATTAGACCAAAATAGGACGAACTCTCTTAGATTGGACCAAGAGGAGGTGAACTCGGTTTGACTGGACAAAGAGGAGGCGAACTCTCTTAGATTGGACGATGAGGACACTATCTCATTTAGATTGAACCAAGAGGTGACGAACTTGGATAGATTAGACGAAGAGGAGGGGAACTCTCTTAAATTGTACCAAGAGGAGACGAACTCTCTTAGATTGGAGCAAGAGAAGACGAACTCGGTCAGATTGGACAAAGAGGAGACGAACTCTCTAAGATTGTACCAAGAGGAGACGAACTCGGTTAGATTAGACCAAGATGGGATGAACTCTCTTAGATTGGACGAAGAGGAGACGAACTCTCTTAGACTGGACCAAGGGGAGACGAAGTCGGTTACATTGGATTAACTAGAGACGAACACCCTTAGATTTGTCGAAGAGGAGATGAACTTTCTTAGATTGGAGCAAGAGGAGATGAACTCGGTTAGATTGAACAAAGAGGGGACAAATTCCCTTATAGATTGAACGAAGAGGCGACGAACTCGGTTAGATTAGACCAATATGGGACGAACTCTCTTAGATTGGACCAAGAGGAGGCGAAGTCGGTTAGACTGGAAAAAGAGGAGGCGAACTCGGTTAGTGTCGACCAAGATGAGACCAACTCTCTTAGTTTGGACTAAGAGGAGACGAACTCGGTTAGATTAGACCAAAATAGGACGAACTCTCTTAGATTGGACCAAGAGGAGGTGAACTCGGTTTGACTGGACAAAGAGGAGGCGAACTCTCTTAGATTGGACGATGAGGACACTATCTTATTTAGATTGAACCAAGAGGTGACGAACTTGGATAGATTAGACGAAGAGGAGGGGAACTCTCTTAAATTGTACCAAGAGGAGACGAACTCTCTTAGATTGGAGCATGAGAAGACGAACTCGGTCAGATTGGACAAAGAGGAGATGAACTCTCTAAGATTGTACCAAGAGGAGAGGAACTCGGTTAGATTAGACCAAGATGGGATGAACTCTCTTAGATTGGACGAAGAGGAGACGAACTCTCTTAGACTGGACCAAGGGGAGACGAAGTCGGTTACATTGGTTTAACTAGAGACGAACACCCTTAGATTTGTCGAAGAGGAGATGAACTTTCTTAGATTGGAGCAAGAGGAGATGAACTCGGTTAGATTGAACAAGGAGTGGACAAATTCCCTTATAGATTGGACCAAGACTTGACGAACTCGGTTAGATTAGACCAATATGGGACGAACTCTCTTAGATAGGACCAAGAGGAGGCGAAGTAGGTTAGACTGGACAAAGAGGAGGCGAACTCAGTTAGTTTAGACCAAGATGAGACGAACTCTCTTAGTTTGGACTAAGAGGAGACGAACTCTCTTAGATTGGACCAAGAGGAAACGAACACGGTTAGATTGGACAAAGAGGAGGCGAACTCTCTTAGATTTGATCATGGGCAGACGAACTTGGTTAGATTGGATTAACTACAGACGAACCCCCTTAGATTGGATGAAGAGGAGGCGAACTTTCTTAGATTGGATCAAGAGGAGATGAACTCGGTTAGATTGAACAAAGAGGGTACAAATTCCCATATAGATTGGACCAAGAGGAGACGAACTCGGTTAGATTAGACCAAAATAGGACGAACTCTCTTAGATTGGACCAAGAGGAGGTGAACTCGGTTTGACAGGACAAAGTGGAGGCGAACTCTCTTAGATTGGACGATGAGGACAAGAACTCATTTAGATTGAACCAAGAGGAGGGGAACTCTCTTAGATTGGACCAAGAGGAGACGAACTCTGTTAGATGGGAGCAAGAGAAGACGAACTCAGTCAGATTGGACAAAGAGGAGACGAACTCTCTAAGAATGTACCAAGAGGAGACGAACTCGGTTAGATTAGACCAAGATGGGATGAACTCTCTAAGATTGGACGAAGAGGAGACGAACTCTCTTAGATTGGAGCAAGAGAAGACGAACTCGGTCAGATTGGACAAAGAGGAGACGAACTCTCTAAGATTGTACCAAGAGGAGACGAACTCGGTTAGATTAGACCAAGATCGGATGAACTCTCTTAGATTGGACGAAGAAGAGACGAACTCTCTTAGACTGGACCATGGGGAGACGAAGTCGGTTAGATTGAACAAAGAGGATACAAATTCCCATATAGATTGGACCAAGAGGAGACGAACTCTCTTAGATTGGAGCAAGAGAAGACGAACTCGGTCAGATTGGACAAAGAGGAGACGAACTCTCTAAGATTGTACGAAGAGGAGACGAACTCGGTTAGATTAGACCAAGATGCGATGAACTCTCTAAGATAGGACGAAGAGGAGTCGAACTCTCTTAGATTGGAGCAAGAGAAGACGAACTCGGTCAGATTGGACAAAGAGGAGACGAACTCTCTAAGATTGTAGCTAGAGGAGACGAACTCGGTTAGATTAGACCAAGATGGGATGAACTCTCTTAGATTAGACGAAGAGGAGACGAACTCTCTTAGACTGGACCAAGGGGAGACGAAGTCGGTTAGATTGGATTAACTAGAGACGAACACCCTTAGATTGGTCGAAGAGGAGATGAACTTTCTTAGATTGGAACAAGAGGAGATGAACTCCGTTAGATTGAACAAAGAGGGGACAAATTCCCTTATAGACTGGACGAAGAGGTGACGAACTCGGTTAGATTAGACCAATATGAGACGAACTCTCTTAGATTGGACCAAGAGGAGCCGAAGTCGGTTAGACTGGACAAAGAGGAGGCGAACTCGGTTAGTTTAGACCAAGATGAGACGAACTATCTTAGTTTGGACTAAGAGGAGACGAACTCTCTTAGTTTGGACCAGGAGGAGACGAACTCGGTTAGGTTGGACTAAGAGGAGGCGAACTCTCTTAGATTTGATCATGGGCAGACGAACTTGGTTAGATTGGATTAACTACAGAGGAAAACCCTTAGATTGGATGAAGAGGAGACAAACTTTCTAAGATTGGACTGAGAGGAGGTGAACTCTGTTTGACTGAACAAAGAGGAGGCGAACTCTCTTAGAGGAGACGAACACCCTTAGATTGGACCAAGAAGAGACGAACTCGGTTAAATTAGACCAAAATAGGACGAACTCTCTTAGATTGGACCAAGAGGAGGTGAACTCGGTTTGACTGGACAAAGAGGAGGCGAACTCTCTTAGATTGGACGATGAGGACACGAACTCATTTAGATTGAACCAAGAGGTGACGAACTTAGATAGATTAGACGAAGAGGAGCGGAACTCTCTTAGATTGGACCAAGAGGAGACGAACTCTCTTAGATTGGAGCAAGAGAAGACGAACTCGGTCAGATTGGACAAAGAGGAGACGAACTCTCTAAGATTGTACCAAGAGGAGACGAACTCGGTTAGATTAGACCAAGATGGGATGAACTCTCTTAGATTGGACGAAGAGGAGACGAACTCTCTTAGATTGGACCAAGGGGAGACGAAGTCGGTTACATTGGATTAACTAGAGACGAACACCCTTAGATTTGTCGAAGAGGAGATGAACTTTCTTAGATTGGAGCAAGAGGAGATGAACTCGGTTAGATTGAACAAAGAGGGGACAAATTCCCTTATAGATTGAACGAAGAGGCGACGAACTCGGTTAGATTAGACCAATATGGGACGAACTCTCTTAGATTGGACCAAGAGGAGGTGAACTCGGTTTGACTGGACAAAGAGGAGGCGAACTCTCTTAGATTGGACGATGAGGACACTATCTTATTTAGATTGAACCAAGAGGTGACGAACTTGGATAGATTAGACGAAGAGGAGGGGAACTCTCTTAAATTGTACCAAGAGGAGACGAACTCTCTTAGATTGGAGCATGAGAAGACGAACTCGGTCAGATTGGACAAAGAGGAGATGAACTCTCTAAGATTGTACCAAGAGGAGAGGAACTCGGTTAGATTAGACCAAGATGGGATGAACTCTCTTAGATTGGACGAAGAGGAGACGAACTCTCTTAGACTGGACCAAGGGGAGACGAAGTCGGTTACATTGGTTTAACTAGAGACGAACACCCTTAGATTTGTCGAAGAGGAGATGAACTTTCTTAGATTGGAGCAAGAGGAGATGAACTCGGTTAGATTGAACAAGGAGTGGACAAATTCCCTTATAGATTGGACCAAGACTTGACGAACTCGGTTAGATTAGACCAATATGGGACGAACTCTCTTAGATAGGACCAAGAGGAGGCGAAGTAGGTTAGACTGGACAAAGAGGAGGCGAACTCGGTTAGTTTAGACCAAGATGAGACGAACTCTCTTAGTTTGGACTAAGAGGAGACGAACTCTCTTAGATTGGACCAAGAGGAAACGAACTCGGTTAGATTGGACAAAGAGGAGGCGAACTCTCTTAGATTTGATCATGGGCAGACGAACTTGGTTAGATTGGATTAACTACAGACGAACCCCCTTAGATTGGATGAAGAGGAGGCGAACTTTCTTAGATTGGATCAAGAGGAGATGAACTCGGTTAGATTGAACAAAGAGGGTACAAATTCCCATATAGATTGGACCAAGAGGAGACGAACTCGGTTAGATTAGACCAAAATAGGACGAACTCTCTTAGATTGGACCAAGAGGAGGTGAACTCGGTTTGACAGGACAAAGTGGAGGCGAACTCTCTTAGATTGGACGATGAGGACAAGAACTCATTTAGATTGAACCAAGAGGAGGGGAACTCTCTTAGATTGGACCAAGAGGAGACGAACTCTGTTAGATGGGAGCAAGAGAAGACGAACTCAGTCAGATTGGACAAAGAGGAGACGAACTCTCTAAGAATGTACCAAGAGGAGACGAACTCGGTTAGATTAGACCAAGATGGGATGAACTCTCTAAGATTGGACGAAGAGGAGACGAACTCTCTTAGATTGGAGCAAGAGAAGACGAACTCGGTCAGATTGGACAAAGAGGAGACGAACTCTCTAAGATTGTACCAAGAGGAGACGAACTCGGTTAGATTAGACCAAGATCGGATGAACTCTCTTAGATTGGACGAAGAAGAGACGAACTCTCTTAGACTGGACCATGGGGAGACGAAGTCGGTTAGATTGGATTAACTAGAGACGAACACCCTTAGATTGGTCGAAGAGGAAATGAACATTCTTAGATTGGAGCAAGAGGAGATGAACTCGGTTAGATTGAACAAAGAGGGGACAAATGCCCTTATAGATTGGACCAAGAGGTGACGAACTCGGTTAGATTAGACCAATACGGGACGAACTCTCTTAGATTGGACCAAGAGGAGCTGAAGTCGGTTAGACTGGACAAAGAGGAGGCGAACTCGGTTAGTTTAGACCAAGATGAGACGAACTCTCTTAGTTTGGACTAAGAGGAGACGAACTCTCTTAGATTGGACCAAGAGGAAACGAACTCGGTTAGATTGGACAAAGAGGAGGCGAACTCTCTTAGATTTGATCATGGGCAGACGAACTTGGTTAGATTGGATTAACTACAGAGGAAAACCCTTAGATTGGATGAAGAGGAGACAAACTTTCTTAGATTGGACCAAGATGAGACGAACTCTCTTAGTTTGGACTAAGAGGAGACGATCTCTCTAAGATTGTACCAAGAGGAGACGAACTCGGTTAGATTAGACCAAGATGGGATGAACTCTCTTAGATTGGACGAAGAGGAGACGAACTCTCTTAGACTGGACCAAGGGGAGACGAAGTCGGTTAGATTGGATTAACTAGAGACGAACACCGTTAGATTGGTCGAAAAGGAGATGAACTTTCTTAGATTGGAGCAAGAGGAGATGAACTCAGTTAGATTGAACAAAGAGGGGACAAATTCCATTATAGATTGGACCAAGAGGTGACGAACTCAGTTAGATTAGACCAATATGGGACGAACTCTCTTAGATTGGACCAAGAGTCGGCGAAGTCGGCGAAGTCGGTGAGACTGGACAAAGAGGAGGCGAACTCGGTTAGTTTAGACCAAGATGAGACGAACACTCTTAGTTTGGACTAAGAGGAGACGAACTCTCTTAGATTGGACAAAGAGGAGACGAACTCGGCTAGATTGGACAAAGAGGAGGCGAACTCTCTTAGATTTGATCATGGGCAGACGAATTTGGTTAGATTGGATTAACTACAGACGAACAGCCTTGGATTGGATGAAGAGGAGACGAACTTTTTTAGATTGGATCAAGAGGAGATGAACTCGGTTAGATTGAACAAATAGGGTACAAATTCCCATATAGATTGGACCAAGAGGAGACGAACTCGGTTATATTAGACCAAAATAGGACGAACTCTCTTAGATTGGACCTAGAGGAGGTGAACTCGGTTTGACTGGACAAAGAGGACGCGGACTCTCTTAGATTGGACGATGAGGACACTATCTCATTTAGATTGAACCAAGAGGTGACGAACTTGGATAGATTAGACGAAGAGGAGGGGAACTCTCTTAGATTGGACCAAGAGGAGACGAACTCTCTTAGATTGGAGCAAGAGAAGACGAACTCGGTCAGATTGGACAAAGAGGAGACGAACTCTCTAAGATTGTACCAAGAGGAGATGAACTCGGTTAGATTAGACCAAGATGGGATGAACTCTCTTAGATTGGACGAAGAGGAGACGAACTCTCTTAGACAGGACCAAGGGGAGACGAAGTCGGTTACATTGGTTTAACTAGAGACGAACACCCTTAGATTTGTCGAAGAGAAGATGAACTTTGTTAGATTGGTGCAAGAGGAGATGAACTCGGTTAGATTGAACAAAGAGGGGACAAATTCCCTTATAGATTGGACCAAGAGGTGACGAACTCGGTTAGATTAGGCCAATATGGGACGAACTCTCTTAGATTGGACCAAGAGGAGCCGAAGTCGGTTAGACTGGACAAAGAGGAGGCAAACTCAGTTAGTTTAGACCAAGATGAGACGAACTCTCTTAGTTTGGACTAAGTGGAGACGAACTCTCTTAGATTGGACCAAGAGGAGACGAACTCGGTTAGATTGGACAAAGAGAAGACGAACTCTCTTAGATTTGATCATGGGCAGACGAATTTGGTTAGATTGGATTAACTACAGACAAACACCCTTAGATTGGATGAAGATGAGACGAACTTTCTTAGATTGGATCAAGAGGAGATGAACTCGGTTAGATTGAACAACGAGGGTACAAATTCCCTTATAGATTGGACCAAGAGGAGACGAACTCGGTTAGATTAGACCAAAATAGGATGAACTCTCTTAGATTGGACCAAGAGGAAGTGAACTCGGTTTGACTGGACAAAGAGGAGGCGAACTCTCTTAGATTTGATCATGGGCAGACGAACTTGGTTAGATTGGATTAACTACAGACGAACAACCTTAGATTGGATGAAGAGGAGACGAACTTTCTTAGATTGGATCAAGAGGAGATGAACTCGGTTAGATTGAACAAAGAGGGTACAAATTCCCATATAGATTGGACCAAGAGGAGACGAACTCGGTTAGATTAGACCAAAATAGTACGAACTCTCTTAGATTGGACCAAGAGGAGGTGAACTCGGTTTGACTGGACAAAGAGGAGGCGAACTCTCTTAGATTGGACGATGAGGACACGAACTCATTTAGATTGAACCAAGAGGTGACGAACTTGGATTGATTAGACGAAGAGGTGGGGAACTCTCTGAGATTGGACCAAGAGGAGACGAACTCTGTTAGATTGGAGCAAGAGAAGACGAACTCGGTCAGATTGGACAAAGAGGAGACGAACTCTCTAAGATTGTACCAAGAGGAGACGAACTCGGTTAGATTAGACCAAGATGGGATGAACTCTCTTAGATTGGACGAAGAGGAGACGAACTCTCTTAGACAGGACCAAGGGGAGACGAAGTCGGTTAGATTGGATTAACTAGAGACGAACACCCTTAGATTGGTCGAAGAGGAGATGAACTTTCTTAGATTGGAGCAAGAGGAGATGAACTCGGTTAGATTGAACAAAGAGGGGACAAATTCCCTTATAGATTGGACCAAGAGGTGACGAACTCGGTTAGATTAGACAAATATGGGGCGAACTCTCTTAGATTGGACCAAGATGAGGCGAACTCTGTTAGATTGGACAAAGAGGAGGCGAACTCTCTTAGATTGGACGATGAGGACACGAACTTATTTAGATTGGACCAAGAGGTGACGAACTTGGATAGATTAGACGAAGAGGAGGGGAACTCTCTTAGATTGGACCAATAGGAGACGAACTCTCTTAGATTGGAGCCAGAGAAGACGAATTCGGTCAGATTGGACAAAGAGGAGACGAACTCTCTAAGATTGTACCAAGAGGAGACGAACTCGGTTAGATTAGACCAAGATGGGATGAACTCTCTTAGATTGGACGAAGAGGAGACGAACTCTCTTAGACTGGACCAAGGGGAGACGAAGTCGGTTAGATTGGATTAACTAGAGACGAACACCCTTAGATTGGTCGAAGAGGAGATGAACTTTCTTAGATTGGAGCAAGAGGAGATGAACTCGGTTAGATTGAACAAAGAGGGGACAAATTCCCTTATAGATTGGACCAAGAGGTGACGAACTCGGTTAGATTAGACAAATATGGGACGAACTCTCTTAGATTGGACCAAGAGGAGGCGAAGTCGGTTAGACTGGACAAAGAGGAGGCGAACTCGGTTAGTTTAGACCAAGATGAGACGAACTCTCTTAGTTTGGACAAAGAGGAGACGAACTCTCTTAGATTGGACCAAGAGGAGATGAACTCGGTTAGATTGGACAAAGAGGAGGCGAACTCTCTTAGATTTGATCATGGGCAGACGAACTTGGTTAGATTGGTTTAACTACAGACGAACACCCTTAGATTGGATGAAGAGGAGACGAACTTTCTTAGATTGGATCAAGAGGAGATGAACTCGGTTAGATTGAACAAAGAGGGTACAAATTCCCATATAGATTGGACCAAGAGGAGACGAACTCGGTTAGATTAGACCAAAATAGTACGAACTCTCTTAGATTGGACCAAGAGGAGGTGAACTCGGTTTGACTGGACAAAGAGGAGGCGAACTCTCTTAGATTGGACGATGAGGACACGAACTCATTTCGATTGAACCAAGAGGTGACGAACTTGGATTGATTAGACGAAGAGGTGGGGAACTCCCTGAGATTGGACCAAGAGGAGACGAACTCTCTTAGATTGGAGCAAGAGAAGACGAACTCTCTAAGATTGGACAAAGAGGAGACGAACTCTCTAAGATTGTACCAAGAGGAGATGAACTCGGTTAGATTAGACCAAGATGGGATGAACTCTCTTAGATTGGACGAAGAGGAGACGAACTCTCTTAGACAGGACCAAGGGGAGACGAAGTCGGTTACATTGGTTTAACTAGAGACGAACACCCTTAGATTTGTCGAAGAGGAGATGAACTTTCTTAGATTGGTGCATGAGGAGATGAACTCGGTTAGATTGAACAAAGAGGGGACAAATTCCCTTATAGATTGGACCAAGAGGTGACGAACTCGGTTAGATTAGGCCAATATGGGACGAACTCTCTTAGATTGGACCAAGAGGAGCCGAAGTCGGTTAGACTGGACAAAGAGGAGGCAAACTCGGTTAGTTTAGACCAAGATGAGACGAACTCTCTTAGTTTGGACAAATACGAGACGAACTCTCTTAGATTGGACCAAGAGGAGACGAACTCGGTTAGATTGGACAAAGAGAAGACGAACACTCTTAGATTTGATCATGGGCAGACGAATTTGGTTAGATTGGATTAACTACAGACGAACACCCTTAGATTGGATGAAGATGAGATGAACTTTCTTAGATTGGATCAAGAGGAGATGAACTCGGTTAGATTGAACAAAGAGGGTACAAATTCCCATATAGATTGGACCAAGAGGAGACGAACTCAGTTAGATTAGACCAAAATAGGATGAACTCTCTTAGATTGGACCAAGAGGAGGTGAACTCGGTTTGACTGGACAAAGAGGAGGCGAACTCTCTTAGATTTGATCATGGGCAGACGAACTTGGTTAGATTGGATTAACTACAGACGAACAACCTTAGATTGGATGAAGAGGAGACGAACTTTCTTAGATTGGATCAAGAGGAGATGAACTCGGTTAGATTGAACAAAGAGGGTACAAATTCCCATATAGATTGGACCAAGAGGAGACGAACTCGGTTAGATTAGACCAAAATAGTACGAACTCTCTTAGATTGGACCAAGAGGAGGTGAACTCGGTTTGACTGGACAAAGAGGAGGCGAACTCTCTTAGATTGGACGATGAGGACACGAACTCATTTAGATTGAACCAAGAGGTGACGAACTTGGATTGATTAGACGAAGAGGTGGGGAACTCTCTGAGATTGGACCAAGAGGAGACGAACTCTCTTAGATTGGAGCAAGAGAAGACGAACTCGGTCAGATTGGACAAAGTGGAGACGAACTCTCTAAGATTGTACCAAGAGGAGACGAACTCGGTTAGATTAGACCAAGATGGGATGAACTCTCTTAGATTGGACGAGGAGGAGACGAACTCTCTTAGACTGGACCAAGGGGAGACGAAGTCGGTTAGATTGGATTAACTAGAGACGAACACCCTTAGATTGGTCGAAGAGGAGATGAACTTTCTTAGATTGGAGCAAGAGGAGATGAACTCGGTTAGATTGAACAAAGAGGGGACAAATTCCCTTATAGATTGGACCAAGAGGTGACGAACTCGGTTAGATTAGACAAATATGGGACGAACTCTCTTAGATTGGACCAAGATGAGGCGAACTCTGTTAGATTGGACAAAGAGGAGGCGAACTCTCTTAGATTGGACGATGAGGACACGAACTTATTTAGATTGGACCAAGAGGTGACGAACTTGGATAGATTAGACGAAGAGGAGGGGAACTCTCTTAGATTGGACCAATAGGAGACGAACTCTCTTAGATTGGAGCCAGAGAAGACGAATTCAGTCAGATTGGACAAAGAGGAGACGAACTCTCTAAGATTGTACCAAGAGGAGACGAACTCGGTTAGATTAGACCAAGATGGGATGAACTCTCTTAGATTGGACGAAGAGGAGACGAACTCTCTTAGACTGGACCAAGGGGAGACGAAGTCGGTTAGATTGGATTAACTAGAGACGAACACCCTTAGATTGGTCGAAGAGGAGATGAACTTTCTTAGATTGGAGCAAGAGGAGATGAACTCGGTTAGATTGAACAAAGAGGGGACAAATTCCCTTATAGATTGGACCAAGAGGTGACGAACTCGGTTAGATTAGACAAATATGGGACGAACTCTCTTAGATTGGACCAAGAGGAGGCGAAGTCGGTTAGACTGGACAAAGAGGAGGCGAACTCGGTTAGTTTAGACCAAGATGAGACGAACTCTCTTAGTTTGGACAAAGAGGAGACGAACTCTCTTAGATTGGACCAAGAGGAGATGAACTCGGTTAGATTGGACAAAGAGGAGGCGAACTCTCTTAGATTTGATCATGGGCAGACGAACTTGGTTAGATTGGTTTAACTACAGACGAACACCCTTAGATTGGATGAAGAGGAGACGAACTTTCTTAGATTGGATCAAGAGGAGATGAACTCGGTTAGATTGAACAAAGAGGGTACAAATTCCCATATAGATTGGACCAAGAGGAGACGAACTCAGTTAGATTAGACCAAAATAGGACGAACTCTCTTACATTAGACCAAGAGGAGGTGAACTCGGTTTGACTGGACAAAGAGGAGGCGAACTCTCTTAGATTGGACGATGAGGACACGAACTCATTTAGATTGAACCAAGAGGTGACGAACTTGAATAGATTAGTCGAAGAGGAGGGGAACTCTCTTAGATTGGACCAAGAGGAGACGAACTCTCTTAGATTGGAGCAAGAGAAAACGAACTCGGTCAGATTGGATAAAGAGGAGATGAACTCTCCAAGATAGTACCAAGAGGAGATGAACTCGGTTAGATTAGACCAAGATGTGATGAACTCTCTTAGATTGGACGAAGAGGAGACGAACTCTCTTAGACTGGACCAAGGGGAGACGAAGTCGGTTACATTGGTTTAACTAGAGACGAACACCCTTAGATTGGTCGAAGAGGAGATGAACTTTCTTAGATTGGAGCAAGAGGAGATGAACTCGGTTAGATTGAACAAAGTGGGGACAAATTCCCTTATAGATTGGACCAAGAGGTGACGAACTCGGTTAGATTAGACCAATATGGGACGAACTCTCTTAGATTGGACCAAGAGGAGGCGAACTCGGTTTTTTTAGACCAAGATGAGACGAACTCTCTTAGTTTGGACAAAGAGGAGACGAACTCTCTAAGATTGGACCAAGAGGAAACGAACTCGGTTAGATTGGACAAAGAGGAGGCGAACTCACTTAGATTTGATCATGGGCAGACGAACTTGGTTAGATTGGATTAACTACAGACGAACACCCTTAGATTGGATGAAGAGGAGACGAACTTTCTTAGATTGGATCAAGAGGAGATGAACTCGGTTAGATTGAACAAAGAGGGTACAAATTCCCATATAGATTGGACCAAGAGGAGACGAACTCGGTTAGATTAGACCAAAATAGTACGAACTCTCTTAGATTGGACCAAGAGGAGGTGAACTCGGTTTGACTGGACAAAGAGGAGGCGAACTCTCTTAGATTGGACGATGAGGACACGAACTCATTTAGATTGAACCAAGAGGTGACGAACTTGGATTGATTAGACGAAGAGGTGGGGAACTCTCTGAGATTGGACCAAGAGGAGACGAACTCTCTTAGATTGGAGCAAGAGAAGACGAACTCGGTCAGATTGGACAAAGAGGAGACGAACTCTCTAAGATTGTACCAAGAGGAGATGAACTCGGTTAGATTAGACCAAGATGGGATGAACTCTCTTAGATTGGACGAAGAGGAGACGAACTCTCTTAGACAGGACCAAGGGGAGACGAAGTCGGTTACATTGGTTTAACTAGAGACGAACACCCTTAGATTTGTCGAAGAGGAGATGAACTTTCTTAGATTGGTGCAAGAGGAGATGAACTCGGTTAGATTGAACAAAGAGGGGACAAATTCCCTTATAGATTGGACCAAGAGGTGACGAACTCGGTTAGATTAGGCCAATATGGGACGAACTCTCTTAGATTGGACCAAGAGGAGGCGAAGTCGGTTAGACTGGACAAAGAGGAGGCAAACTCGGTTAGTTTAGACCAAGATGAGACGAACTCTCTTAGTTTGGACAAATAGGAGACGAACTCTCTTAGATTGGACCAAGAGGAAACGAACTTGGTTAGATTGGACAAAGAGGAGGCGAACTCTCTTAGATTTGATCATGGGCAGACGAACTTGGTTAGATTGGATTAACTACAGACGAACACCCTTAGATTGGATGAAGAGGAGACGAACTTTCTTAGTTTGGATCAAGAGGAGATGAACTCGGTTAGATTGAACAACGAGGGAACAAATTCCCTTATAGATTGGACCAAGAGGAGACGAACTCGGTTAGATTAGACCAAAATAGTACGAACTCTCTTAGATTGGACCAAGAGGAGGTGAACTCGGTTAGACTGGACAAAGAGGAGGCGAACTCTCTTAGATTGGACGATGAGGACACGAACTCATTTAGATTGGACCAAGAGGTGACGAACTTGGATAGATTAGACGAAGTGGAGGGGAACTCTCTTAGATTGGACCAAGAGGAGGCGAACGCTCTTAGATTGGAGCAAGAGAAGACGAACTCGGTCAGATTGGACAAAGAGGAGACGAACTCTCTAAGATTGTACCAAGAGGAGACGAACTCGGTTAGATTCGACCAAGATGGGATGAACTCTCTTAGATTGGACGAAGAGGAGACGAACTCTCTAAGACTGGACCAAGGGGAGACGAAGTCGGTTACATTGGTTTAACTAGAGACGAACACCCTTAGATTGGTCGAAGAGGAGATGAACTTTCTTAGATTGGAGCAAGAGGAGATGAAGTCGGTTAGATTGAACAAAGTGGGGACAAATTCCCTTATAGATTGGACCAAGAGGTGACGAACTCGGTTAGATTAGACCAATATGGGACGAACTCTCTTAGATTGGACTAAGAGGAGGCGAAGTCGGTTAGACTGGACAAAGAGGAGGCGAACTCGGTTTGTTTAGACCAAGATGAGACGAACTCTCTTAGTTTGGACAAAGAGGAGACGAACTCGGTTAGTTTAGACCAGGATGAGACGAACTCTCTTAGTTTGGACTAAGAGGAGACGAACTCTCTTAGATTGGACCAAGAGGAAACGAACTCGGTTAGATTGGACAAAGAGGAGGCGAACTCACTTAGATTTGATCATGGGCAGACGAACTTGGTTAGATTGGATTAACTACAGACGAACACCCTTAGATTGGATGAAGAGGAGACGAACTTTCTTAGATTGGATCAAGAGGAGATGAACTCGGTTAGATTGAACAAAGAGGGTACAAATTCCCATATAGATTGGACCAAGAGGAGACGAACTCGGTTAGATTAGACCAAAATAGTACGAACTCTCTTAGATTGGACCAAGAGGAGGTGAACTCGGTTTGACTGGACAAAGAGGAGGCGAACTCTCTTAGATTGGACGATGAGGACACGAACTCATTTAGATTGAACCAAGAGGTGACGAACTTGAATTGATTAGACGAAGAGGTGGGGAACTCTCTGAGATTGGACCAAGAGGAGACGAACTCTCTTAGATTGGAGCAAGAGAAGACGAACTCGGTCAGATTGGACAAAGAGGAGACGAACTCTCTAAGATTGTACCAAGAGGAGATGAACTCGGTTAGATTAGACCAAGATGGGATGAACTCTCTTAGATTGGACGAAGAGGAGACGAACTCTCTTAGACAGGACCAAGGGGAGACGAAGTCGGTTACATTGGTTTAACTAGAGACGAACACCCTTAGATTTGTCGAAGAGGAGATGAACTTTCTTAGATTGGTGCAAGAGGAGATGAACTCGGTTAGATTGAACAAAGAGGGGACAAATTCCCTTATAGATTGGACCAAGAGGTGACGAACTCGGTTAGATTAGACCAATATGGGACGAACTCTCTTAGATTGGACCAAGAGGAGCCGAAGTCGGTTAGACTGGACAAAGAGGAGGCAAACTCGGTTAGTTTAGACCAAGATGAGACGAACTCTCTTAGTTTGGACAAATAGGAGACGAACTCTCTTAGATTGGACCAAGAGGAAACGAACTCGGTTAGATTGGACAAAGAGGAGGCGAACTCTCTTAGATTTGATCATGGGCAGACGAACTTGGTTAGATTGGATTAACTACAGACGAACACCCTTAGATTGGATGAAGAGGAGACGAACTTTCTTAGATTGGATCAAGAGGAGATGAACTCGGTTAGATTGAACAACGAGGGTACAAATTCCCTTATAGATTGGACCAAGAGGAGACGAACTCGGTTAGATTAGACCAAAATAGGACGAACTCTCTTAGATTGGACCAAGAGGAGGTGAACTCGGTTAGACTGGACAAAGAGGAGGCGAACTCTCTTAGATTGGACGATGAGGACACGAACTCATTTAGATTGGACCAAGAGGTGACGAACTTGGATAGATTAGACGAAGTGCAGGGGAACTCTCTTAGATTGGACCAAGAGGAGGCGAACTCTCTTAGATTGGAGCAAGAGAAGACGAATTCGGTCGGATTGGACAAAGAGGAGACGAACTCTCTAAGATTGTACCAAGAGGAGACGAACTCGGTTAGATTCGACCAAGATGGGGTGAACTCTCTTAGATTGGACGAAGAGGAGACGAACTCTCTAAGACTGGACCAAGGGGAGACGGAGTCGGTTACATTGGTTTAACTAGAGACGAACACCCTTAGATTGGTCGAAGAGGAGATGAACTTTCTTAGATTGGAGCAAGAGGAGATGAACTCGGGTCAATTGAACAAAGAGGGGACAAATTCCCTTATAGATTGGACCAAGAGGTGACGAACTCGGTTAGATTAGACCAATATGGGATGAACTCTCTTAGATTGGACCAAGAGGAGGTGAAGTCGCTTAGACTGGACAAAGAGGAGGCGAACTCGTTTAGTTTAGACCAAGATGAGACGAACTCTCTTAGTTTGGACAAATAGGAGACGAACTCTCTTAGATTGGACCAAGTGCAAACGAACTCGGTTAGATTGGACAAAGAGAGGCGAACTCTCTTAGATTTGATCATGGGCAGACGAACTTGGTTAGATTGGATTAACTACAGACGAACACCCTTAGATTTGATGAAGAGGAGACGAACTTTCTTAGATTGGATCAAGAGGAGATGAACTCGGTTAGATTGAACAAAGAGGATACAAATTCCCATATAGATTGGACCAAGAGGAGACGAACTCGGTTAGATTAGACCAAACGAGGACGAACTCTCCTAGATTGGACCAAGAGGAGGTGAACTCGGTTTGACTGAACAAAGAGGAGGCGAACTCTCTTAGATTGGACGATGAGGACACGAACTCATTTAGATTGAACCAAGAGGTGACGAACTTGGATAGATTAGACGAAGAGGAGGGGAACTCTCTTAGATTGGACCAAGAGGAGACGAACTCTCTTAGATTGGAGCAAGAGAAGACGAACTCGGTCAGATTGGACAAAGAGGAGACGAACTCTCTAAGATTGTACCAAGAGGAGACGAACTCGCTTACATTAGACCAAGATGGGATGAACTCTCTTAGATTGGACGAAGAGGAGACGAACTGTCTTTGATTGGAGCAAGAGAAGACGAACTCGGTCAGATTGGACAAAGAGGAGGCGAACTCTCTAAGATCGTACCAAGAGGAGACGAACTCGGTTAGATTAGACCAAGATGGGATGAACTCTCTTAGATTAGACGAAGAGCAGACGAACTCTCTTAGACTGGACCAAGGGGAGACGAAGTCGGTGAGATTGGATTAACTAGAGACGAACACCCTTAGATTGGTCGAAGAGGAGATGAACTTTCTTAGATTGGAGCAAGAGGAGATGAACTCCGTTAGATTGAACAAAGAGGGGACAAATTCCCTTATAGATTGGACGAAGAGGTGACGAACTCGGTTAGATTAGACCAATATGAGACGAACTCTCTTAGATTGGACCAAGAGGTGCCGAAGTCGGTTAGACTGGACAAAGAGGAGGCGAACTCGGTTAGTTTAGACCAAGATGAGAGGAACTATCTTAGTTTGGACTAAGAGGAGACGAACTCTCTTAGTTTGGACCAAGAGGAGACGAACTCGGTTAGGTTGGACTAAGAGGAGGCGAACTCTCTTAGATTTGATCATGGGCAGACGAACTTGGTTAGATTGGATTAACTACAGTGGAAAACCCTTAGATTGGAGGAAGAGGAGACAAACTTTCTTAGATTGGACCAAGAGGAGGTGAACTCGGTTTGACTGGACAAAGAGGAGGCGAACTCTCTTAGAGGAGACGAACACCCTTAGATTGGACCAAGAAGAGATTAACTCGGTTAGATTAGACCAAAATAGGACGAACTCTCTTAGATTAAACCAAGAGGAGGTGAACTCGGTTTGACTGGGCAAAGAGGAGGCGAACTCTCTTAGATTGGATGATGAGGACACGAACTCATTTAGATTGAACCAAGAGGTGACGAACTTGGATAGATTAGACGAAGAGGAGGGGAACTCTCTTAGATTGGACCAAGAGGAGACGAACTCTCTTAGATTGGAGCCAGAGACGACGAACTCGGTCAGATTGGACAAAGAGGAGACGAACTCTCTAAGATTGTACCAAGAGGAGACGAACTCGGTTAGATTAGACCAAGATGGGATGAACTCTCTTAGATTGGACGAAGAGGAGACGAACTCTCTTAGACTGGACCAAGGGGAGACGAAGTCGGTTACATTGGATTAACTAGAGACGAACACCCTTAGATTTGTCGAAGAGGAGATGAACTTTCTTAGATTGGAGCAAGAGGAGATGAACTCGGTTAGATTGAACAAAGAGGGGACAAATTCCCTTATAGATTGGACGAAGAGGTGACGAACTCGGTTAGATTAGACCAATATGGGACGAACTCTCTTAGATTGGACCAAGAGGAGGCGATGTCGGTTATACTGGACAAAGAGGAGGCGAACTCGGTTAGTGTCGACCAAGATGAGACGAACTCTCTTTGTTTGGACTAAGAGGAGACGAACTCGGTTAGATTAGACCAAAATAGGACGAACTCTCTTAGATTGGACCAAGAGGAGGTGAACTCGGTTTGACTGGACAAAGAGGAGGCGAACTCTCTTAGATTGGACGATGAGGACACGAACTCATTTAGATTGAACCAAGAGGTGACGAACTTGGATAGATTAGACGAAGAGGAGGGGAACTCTCTTAAATTGGACCAAGAGGAGACGAACTCTGTTAGATTGGAGCAAGAGAAGACGAACTCAGTCAGATTGGACAAAGAGGAGACGAACTCTCTAAGATTGTACCAAGGGGAGACGAACTCGGTTAGATTAGACCAAGATGGGATGAACTCTCTTAGATTGGACGAAGATGAGACGAACTCTCTTAGACTGGACCAAGGGGAGACGAAGTCGTTTAGATTGGATTAACTAGAGACGAACACCCTTAGATTTGTCGAAGAGGAGATGAACTTTCTTAGATTGGAGCAAGAGGAGATGAACTCGGTTAGATTGAACAAAGAGGGGACAAATTCCCTTATAGATTGGACGAAGAGGTGACGAACTCGGTTAGATTAGACCAATATGGGACGAACTCTCTTAGATTGGACCAAGAGGAGGCGAAGTCGGTTATACTGGACAAAGAGGAGGCGAACTCGGTTAGTGTCGACCAAGATGAGACGAACTCTCTTTGTTTGGACTAAGAGGAGACGAACTCGGTTAGATTAGACCAAAATAGGACGAACTCTCTTAGATTGGACCAAGAGGTGGTGAACTCGGTTTGACTGGACAAAGAGGAGGCGAACTCTCTTAGATTGGACGATGAGGACACGAACTCATTTAGATTGAACCAAGAGGTGACGAACTTGGATAGATTAGACGAAGAGGTGGGGAACTCTCTTAGATTGGACCAAGAGGAGACGAACTCTCTTAGATTGGAGCAAGAGAAGACGAACTCGGTCAGATTGCACAAAGAGGAGACGAACTCTCTAAGATTGTACCAAGAGGAGACGAACTCGGTTAGATTAGACCAAGATGGGATGAACTCTCTTAGATTGGACGAAGATGAGACGAACTCTCTTAGACTGGACCAAGGGGAGACGAAGTCGGTTAGATTGGATTAACTAGAGACGAACACCCTTAGATTTGTCGAAGAGGAGATGAACTTTCTTAGATTGGAGCAAGAGGAGATGAACTCGGTTAGATTGAACAAAGAGGGGAGAAATTCCCTTATGGATTGGACCAAGAGGTGACGAACTCGGTTAGATTAGACCAATATGGGACGAACTCTCTTAGATTGGACCAAGAGGAGGCGAAGTCGGCGAAGTCGGTGAGACTGGACAAGGAGGAGGCGAACTCGGTTAGTTTGGACCAAGATGAGACGAACTCTCTTAGTTTGGACTAAGAGGAGATGAACTCTCTTAGATTGGACTAAGAGGAGACGAACTCGGTTAGATTGGACAAAGAAGAGGCGAACTCTCTTAGATTT